>SZWC01008381.1:59921-73508 GCA_023375785.1 Penium margaritaceum | reverse complement strand
ATGCGGAATGCTCCCTGCTCGCTCGCTCGCTCGTTTGGCCCCTCCCCTGTTGTTCACGCCATCTCTCTCTCTCTCTCTCTCTCTCTCTCTCCCCCTCCCCCTCTCTCTCCCTCCTTCCTTCTTTTGTTTTTGGGTGGAATTTTCTGGATGATGCAGAATGGTTCAAGCTGTGATCTGTAGACATGCTCAAACTGCAACCGACGAGGTCGTCCGACCGTGTCGACTCGCTGGCACATTGACTACGGTGGAGCCGACCAAGTTCCTTGGAGTAAGGAGGTTGTTCCACAGTGTATAGATTGGAAAATCTGCCACAAGGCCCGGTGGCAGTTTGTTTCAACGTGACAAATGATCTTGCCTGTTTGCCGGAATCATTTTTTAGCCAAAAAAAAAATCAAATGGGTGATAATTTCTGAATGTCATACAGAAATTGGAGCTTCCATATCGGGGAACATCGCCAGGATGACCTACCGCATTAAGATAATGCAACTACATTGAAATGGCTGACATTGTGAAAGTCGTGCTGAAGTGAATGATGCCCTCTTGAGGAATGTCGCCATGAAATGATTGGTTTCCACACGAAGAACAATGCGCATACATTGAAATGACCGTCGCCATGAACGCCATGTAGGAACAGTTGCTTACGTATGATATGGTTAGTTTTTTGCTCGCGTTGTGAAAAACATCATGCGGATATGAGACTTCCAGCATAGTGAACGACATGGAGTAGCGATATTGAGGTCGTATGGATGTGGTAGATAACTTAATAGTGTCCTCGTAAGGCACATCATCCAAATACGGAGACTTTCCGCATAGTTACCATCATGACCTAACAACAACCTATTTCATAGTTGACAAAGTGCAGATGTAGTGAAGAGGGCGTCACGGGGGCACTGGTGGGCGTTTTGAGGAGACAAACACACTGGGACGAAGGGCATGGAAAACGCTACGTACCGTATTTCACGGTACGCAATTCCCATACCAGAGCAGACTGTAGAGACAGCTGGTGACGTGGGGTGAAGGGGGTTGGTGGGACAGCGGTGCGCAAACTCGTGGCCCAATAGCGCAAGACAGAATGACATCCAAAGAGATTTTTTCTTCTTTGAAGTTTTGGAAAACATCTAAACATTTCTCAGAAGTTTTCAAAACATCTAAAACGTATGTCATGTTGTGCATCAACACAAGCAGCTCAAAAACGCCGTAGCGCAAGACAGAATGACATCCGATGAGAGAAATGAAATAAAAAAGGAACTCACAATCACCTGTATGGTTTCCAGCATTTTTTTTAGCCTCTGGATCTTTCCCTGTGCCGCAGCAAGCTCCTATCACAGAGCCACGTATGTCATAGCAAGCCTCTGATTCTCCGTCAGCAGCTTTTGGAGCTCTGTGTGCTGCATTGCTAACTTCTGCTCCATCTGTTGCACCATGCCTGCTATCGCAGCTGTAGCAGCAGCCTGGGCTACTACGCCCGGGGGAACTACATGCACCAAGATATAGCATGGCCCACCGCCCTCGCTGTTCGTGGTACAGGGGTACGGAGCCACGAAGGATCTGGCCGCGAGGGGTGTGGAGGACTGCCTGGAGACGGGGGTTGCCTCCCATCCTCCTCCCCCTCCGCCTCCTCCTCACAATTGTTTTTGCTCCTGATACTACTGCTGGAAGTGCTGCTGCTTNAAGATAAGGTTCCACGATTTGAGACATGAAATAATGAAAAGGACTCGGTGTTGCACGAAGTTGAGGCCGAATGGCCTAAGCGGTTGTAGCTGTAATTGCCTTGAACGTTGGACTGCTCTTTAAACAATCGCCTTGCACAGCAGGCTGAGAGAGAGAGAGAGAGAGAGAGAGAGAGAGAATTAGCTTTCAGGGTAGTGACAAACGTGGCTGCCACTGTCTCTCCCTCTGGTAGTATAAATCACTGAAAGAAACATGCACACAGTGGCTTCTCTTGTTATTCTCCTCCTTCTTCTTCTTCTTCTTATTCTTCTTCTTCTTCTTCTTCTTGTTCTCCTCCTCCTCCTCCTCCTCCTTCTTCTTCTTCTTCTACTACTACTTAGCCCTCCTCCCACTCGTATGGCCTGTGCAGAGTCATTCACAAGTGTCCTGCCCCCGACACCCAGCCACCACAAAGGAAGGGTTGCTTTGCAAATGGCCTTTGCAAAGGAAGGGTTGCTTTTCAGCTGGCCACCGCAAAGGAAGGGTTGCTTCGTAGCCAACCACTGCAAAGGAAAGGGTTGCTGTGCAGCCAGCCACCGCAAAGGAAGGGTGTCTTCGCCGCTCCGCAAAGGAAGGGCTGCTTTGCAGCTGGCCACATAAAAGGAAGGTTGCTTCCCAGCCTGCCACTGCAGAGGACAGGGTTGCTTTGCAGCTGGCCCAATCGGAGAGAGAGCAGAGCAGCTGGATGATTCTCAACTAGGTTTGCAGAAATGGGCACAGAAGGCATAGTTTGTGATGGAGAACGATATCGGGAAGCCAAGCTCTGTCTCACGTGAAAGGAGAAAAGATGAGATGGATTCAAATAAGGGCATAATAACCCTTTTATCCAATCCGCGAGGGGGTTGGTGATGCCCTACCCAGCAAAAAAGAATTTAATGCCCTGCCCAGCCACTTGATCAGCGGCATGCGCCGCTGATCAAGCAAAGCGAGGTGGGGCAGGTCCACCCCCCTGGCAATTCTTGCTCTCACGCGAGAATCGCGATCAAGCAATGACCTGTTTGTGACCTGTTTACGTGTCGGAAAAGAAAAAGAGAAACAGGTCATTGTTCGATCGCGATCGAGCGAAAACGTCCGTTTTCTAAATCCAGCAGAAACGATCCCTTTTTTCCCCTCAAACGCAAACCCTTCTAGTTGTGGCATTCAAACCATAATCAAACCACAACCAGAATTACATTAGGGGTAAAGGGTTTTGTTTTTGCGCGGGCTCCTTCTGCGCCACGCGGTAGCGGTGCCCAGCAGGTTCCCTTTCAACGCATGGGGAGTCTTGGACCCCCCATGCAAACCATACGCAAACCCCCACCATGAACATTCACAAACCCCTCAAATGAGGGGTTTGTCAATGTTCAGAGATATTGATGATGTCAGCATGTTGGCGCTGCATCGCATGCAGCGTCAAAATGCTGACATCATCAAATGCTGTTCGTGGGTAAAACATGAATGTTCTCAGGTCACTGGGTAGGGGAGTCTTATTCTTCTGAATACTGGTTAGACTACTTTTATTCTTCCGAATGCCGGGCAGGGCATACACAGAATCAAATTTCATGGGTAATCCCTACATGTACCCTACAAAGAAATGAGGAAGATGATATCAGATGAGGCGGATGAGAAGAGAATAGGATACCAAATGCGGCGGGCGGCACTAACACAATTACAAAATTAGGGCCTGTTTGGATTCATTGGATGAATATATCCGAATTCCAAAAAGATCGTAGGCGAAAGGCCGACCACAAACTTGGGCCCCGGTGCATTATGTTTAAGACTATCAACGGGGTCATGAGCAGAAATCGAGGATTTTTATAACCAATATGAATCAGTGGTCATTTGGCAGGTGATCAATGATCGGTTCAACTTTCCTTCGATAGTTGTTAATGTTGGAAATACTGTTCCAACGTGCCTCTGGCCGTCTAGCATTTGCACGGCATGTTTGGGCAAGTTCGGAGATGAAGCGTGAGCTTTCTGGTTGCCTCACGCTATGTGGGAGAGGATTTGAGACAGTCAGTTTTGCGAAGAGGATAATGTCATTCTGCGTTACACTTCTTGTACATGGACATGACCAGAACATTTATACGGCTAGTCATGAGCTCTCCAACGCACCAAACCGTGCGCGATTTGACCAAGCGTAGCCCAAGTTATGCTTGCCGAAGCGCAGGTCTCACCCACCACAGAAACGCCTAACGCTTCCATGGCGCGCACACACCGTGGCGCCTTCCTTCACGTGCGAAGCGCCTTTCCCGAGGCNCCAAGCGTAGCCCAAGTTATGCTTGCCGAAGCGCAGGTCTCACCCACCACAGAAACGCCTAACGCTTCCATGGCGCGCACACACCGTGGCGCCTTCCTTCACGTGCGAAGCGCCTTTCCCAAGGCGCAGATCCCATTGCACGTGGTATTTGGGTCTCCTGCATTGTTTCCATGTACCCTGCCCACTTTTGGGTCGATTTTGGTGATGGGGTGTGAGGAGGTTTGAAACCTGTCCGCGGACATGCAGTCGGATTTTTTACCAAGTCCCCGAGTAACAGAACGTACTACTGAGTTTCGGACGCCGAGCCAGGTTTTTGGCTAAGTCCCTCAGAAACAACCTGCACTACTGGATCCGGTGGATGATCCACTGGATCAGGTGGATCATCCACCGGACGCCTCGGCAGGCCTATCGGAGCAATTTCTCCAGATGGTAATTTTGTTACTCGGTCTGGTCAATTATCCACCGGATTTCGAGTCGCAGCCGGCTCCCAGAGCCGCTGCGCACACCCCAACTTTGGAAGGTCATATCTCCCTCGTTACTTGTCCGATTCCGGCGAAACAACTTCCACCGGATTCAGCGACTCGTCCAATTTCAGGGGCAATCCTTCATTTTAGGATGCGAGCAATCCTTGAGTCGCCAGATCCACCGGCGCGGAGTTTCCACTCTCTGCCGGCTCGTTGGCACCTCCCGGCGCCGCACTTAGGCATGCGGAGGGGCAATTTTTTAACAGTTAAACCGTCTTTTTAGCTGTTTTTATTCCACAAACCAAACTGGAAATGTTCTAGCACTGGCACTCATGAAGGCAGCGTATGGAATGAAAAGGCTTGTCAGTTCCACAATTTAAATGTTCAAAGCTTCACTTTCCAATGATAGGAGCGATGAGCTGCATTTTCACCGTCATAGGAGGAAGAAGCACACAAGCTTCCATAATTGAAAACAATTAATCTAAACACTCCAACTATGGTGAGCCCGATTGTTAAGCCATTTATTGGTGAATTTCAACAATCCAAAACTACTTGAAAATACACCTCTGACTGTGCATTGTTTCTAAGAATAAAGAGCATGCTTTTCCAGCTCCATTTCAACCAACATTTACATGGAAAGTGGAAAATAAACCTTTCTGAGCTACGTAGGAAGTCTTTAATTATCTTTCATTTGATGAAGAAATTGTGAGGTTCTTTTATTGCCTTGAAATGTTGTTGGGGTTCTGGAAGGCTCTTCTTGAAATCAATCTTGAGATCCACATGAAAATGCACTTTCTAGGGTTAGAAAGCATCTCAACTTACAATTGGTTCCAACGAACAGAAGAACTACTCTTTGTTATGTTTTTTTTCTTCTTAAAACAAACCCACTCAATTCATTGATGCAAGAAAAACAACGTGATTTCTAGATCAGGCACTTTCGTCATGCCCTTGCTTGTCATAGCAAACATGCTTAATACATAAACTCATGTACACACAAGGTACACGAGAGGAAAATGTAAGAATTTCAGTATGGAGGAAAGAGATGTCTCTTGTTCACATGAAAATTCTGATGTTAATTCTTCGTCAAGAAATCCGGTGGAAAGCTTTATCAACTGGGCCAAAACCATGATACTTCAGTGTCCTGGACCTTCATATCATTCTGTTTTCCCATCCACAACCAATTAGACCAGCCCGAGCCACATGGAGCGAGCCATGATACACCCCTCCCAGCTAAGAGAGAGCCATCCTCAGCGTCAACATGTCAGATTCAACCCCTCACATATACCCAAAGGTAGCTTTTTCATGCACTGGTTTTCTAGTAAATTGTCCTGGTACGCTTACACCATGGGAACACACTACATACTAAGTTTATCCCCATATTTCACTCAGTCACACCCATGTCCCTTCCCTCTATCTATCTCTTTATCTTCCGTAATCTCAATATCTTTTGATGATCCCACTCTCCCTCTCTCCCTTTCTCTCTCTATTTTTCTCTCTCCCTTTCCTTCTCTCTCTCTCTCTATCTCTCTCTCTCTCTCTCTCTCTCTCTCTCTCTCTCTCTCTCTCTCTCTCTCGCTCTCTCTCTCTCTCTCTCTCTCGCTCTCTCTCTCTCTCTCTCTCTCGCTCTCTCTCTCTCTCTCTCTCTCGCTCTCTCTCTCTCTCTCTCTCTCGCTCTCTCTCTCTCTCTCTCTCTCGCTCTCTCTCTCTCTCTCTCTCTCGCTCTCTCTCTCTCTCTCTCTCTCGCTCTCTCTCTCTCTCTCTCTCTCGCTCTCTCTCTCTCTCTCTCTCTCGCTCTCTCTCTCTCTCTCTCTCTCGCTCTCTCTCTCTCTCTCTCTCTCGCTCTCTCTCTCTCTCTCTCTCTCGCTCTCTCTCTCTCTCTCTCTCTCGCTCTCTCTCTCTCTCTCTCTCTCGCTCTCTCTCTCTCTCTCTCTCTCGCTCTCTCTCTCTCTCTCTCTCTCGCTCTCTCTCTCTCTCTCTCTCTCGCTCTCTCTCTCTCTCTCTCTCTCGCTCTCTCTCTCTCTCTCTCTCTCGCTCTCTCTCTCTCTCTCTCTCTCGCTCTCTCTCTCTCTCTCTCTCTCGCTCTCTCTCTCTCTCTCTCTCTCGCTCTCTCTCTCTCTCTCTCTCTCGCTCTCTCTCTCTCTCTCTCTCTCGCTCTCTCTCTCTCTCTCTCTCTCGCTCTCTCTCTCTCTCTCTCTCTCGCTCTCTCTCTCTCTCTCTCTCTCGCTCTCTCTCTCTCTCTCTCTCTCGCTCTCTCTCTCTCTCTCTCTCTCGCTCTCTCTCTCTCTCTCTCTCTCGCTCTCTCTCTCTCTCTCTCTCTCGCTCTCTCTCTCTCTCTCTCTCTCGCTCTCTCTCTCTCTCTCTCTCTCGCTCTCTCTCTCTCTCTCTCTCTCGCTCTCTCTCTCTCTCTCTCTCTCGCTCTCTCTCTCTCTCTCTCTCTCGCTCTCTCTCTCTCTCTCTCTCTCGCTCTCTCTCTCTCTCTCTCTCTCGCTCTCTCTCTCTCTCTCTCTCTCGCTCTCTCTCTCTCTCTCTCTCTCGCTCTCTCTCTCTCTCTCTCTCTCGCTCTCTCTCTCTCTCTCTCTCTCGCTCTCTCTCTCTCTCTCTCTCTCGCTCTCTCTCTCTCTCTCTCTCTCGCTCTCTCTCTCTCTCTCTCTCTCGCTCTCTCTCTCTCTCTCTCTCTCGCTCTCTCTCTCTCTCTCTCTCTCGCTCTCTCTCTCTCTCTCTCTCTCGCTCTCTCTCTCTCTCTCTCTCTCGCTCTCTCTCTCTCTCTCTCTCTCGCTCTCTCTCTCTCTCTCTCTCTCGCTCTCTCTCTCTCTCTCTCTCTCGCTCTCTCTCTCTCTCTCTCTCTCGCTCTCTCTCTCTCTCTCTCTCTCGCTCTCTCTCTCTCTCTCTCTCTCGCTCTCTCTCTCTCTCTCTCTCTCGCTCTCTCTCTCTCTCTCTCTCTCGCTCTCTCTCTCTCTCTCTCTCTCGCTCTCTCTCTCTCTCTCTCTCTCGCTCTCTCTCTCTCTCTCTCTCTCGCTCTCTCTCTCTCTCTCTCTCTCGCTCTCTCTCTCTCTCTCTCTCTCGCTCTCTCTCTCTCTCTCTCTCTCGCTCTCTCTCTCTCTCTCTCTCTCGCTCTCTCTCTCTCTCTCTCTCTCGCTCTCTCTCTCTCTCTCTCTCTCGCTCTCTCTCTCTCTCTCTCTCTCGCTCTCTCTCTCTCTCTCTCTCTCGCTCTCTCTCTCTCTCTCTCTCTCGCTCTCTCTCTCTCTCTCTCTCTCGCTCTCTCTCTCTCTCTCTCTCTCGCTCTCTCTCTCTCTCTCTCTCTCGCTCTCTCTCTCTCTCTCTCTCTCGCTCTCTCTCTCTCTCTCTCTCTCGCTCTCTCTCTCTCTCTCTCTCTCGCTCTCTCTCTCTCTCTCTCTCTCGCTCTCTCTCTCTCTCTCTCTCTCGCTCTCTCTCTCTCTCTCTCTCTCGCTCTCTCTCTCTCTCTCTCTCTCGCTCTCTCTCTCTCTCTCTCTCTCGCTCTCTCTCTCTCTCTCTCTCTCGCTCTCTCTCTCTCTCTCTCTCTCGCTCTCTCTCTCTCTCTCTCTCTCGCTCTCTCTCTCTCTCTCTCTCTCGCTCTCTCTCTCTCTCTCTCTCTCGCTCTCTCTCTCTCTCTCTCTCTCGCTCTCTCTCTCTCTCTCTCTCTCGCTCTCTCTCTCTCTCTCTCTCTCGCTCTCTCTCTCTCTCTCTCTCTCGCTCTCTCTCTCTCTCTCTCTCTCGCTCTCTCTCTCTCTCTCTCTCTCGCTCTCTCTCTCTCTCTCTCTCTCGCTCTCTCTCTCTCTCTCTCTCTCGCTCTCTCTCTCTCTCTCTCTCTCGCTCTCTCTCTCTCTCTCTCTCTCGCTCTCTCTCTCTCTCTCTCTCTCGCTCTCTCTCTCTCTCTCTCTCTCGCTCTCTCTCTCTCTCTCTCTCTCGCTCTCTCTCTCTCTCTCTCTCTCTCTCTCTCTCTCTCTCTCTCTCTCTCTCTCTCTCTCTCTCTCTCTCTCTCTCTCTCTCTCTCTCTCTCTCTCTCTCTCTTGTCTCTCACATTCATTCAATTTATTATAGAAAAATGACACGTAGAGCAAAAAAATCACATCATTTTTGACAATTTGTTTTTCTAGTATGAAATTTTAAAAATGTAGTGTATCAAAGGCAGTTTCTGACCATTAACTGTCATTGCATAACTATATTGTTTTCCTAGTAACTTTCCCTCATATTTGCTTCAAGCCAACATTTGTATAGTGACTTGTATGAATCATGCTAATTAGTAAATGGTCGGTAGAGACGACGACCGTCGGATCTTGATATAATGATCCTTGAAAAGAACTCATCTATGCACTAACAAGTTTATTGCAACAATGAGCAAGATTTTTTGTCATAACTCAACAACCTTGTTGTTTTTTATGTTAATGAAATATTGGTGTAAAACAACACACTAAAGGAGCATAGTGGATACCTTTGAATTGTCCTCAAGGCTTTATAAAGATTACCAAGCGTTGCCCAAGAACTACGAAGCATTGCTAGGCATCACCAAACATTACCCAGGCATTTCTGGGCATTACCGTGCATTGCGAAAGAATTTCCAAGCATTGCCGGGCATTCCCCATGCATTGGCAAGCATTGCCACACATTGCACGGGAGTTTTCGGGCATTGACAAGAATTTCCCAAGAATGGCCTGGGAGTTGCCAGCCATTTCTAAGCATTACGAGCATTGCTAGGCATTGCTCGGTAGTGTGAGGCATCGCATAGGCGTTGCCACGCATAAGTACGCAGTTGCCTAACATTGCTATGTATTTCCAGGCATTTCCAAGCATTGCCTAGGCATTACCAGGCATTTCCTAGCGTTGCCATGCATTACCACCCATTTCACATGCATTTTCATACATTGTAAGGCATTGTCCATACATCAACCAGGCATTTCCCATGCATTTCCCAGGAATTTTCAGGCATTGCACGGCATTATCCAAGCATTAAGAGGAGTTTATAGGCATTTCTATGCATTACCCAGGCATTTGAACGTGTGTGCCAAGCATTGCCCAGGTGTATTTAGGCATTTCCAGGAATTTCATGGTGTTGCGCAGACATTCCGAGGCATGTCCCACACATTTCTTAGAAATTTCCATGTATTTCAAGGCATTTCCCAGGCATTGCAAGGCATTGCAAGGTATTGCCCAAGCATCACCAGGCATTGCCACACATTCACAAGGAATTCCCAGGTATTTCCAGGCACTGTCAACATTGGTAGGCATCATGACCCAGGCATTTTCCAGTATGGCCCAGGCATTGCCAGGCAGTACCAAGCATTTCTCAGGCATTGCCATGCATTGCCCAGGCATTCCCACAAACTTCCACACACTACCAGGCACTGGAAGGAATTTCCCAAGCATTACAATGCATTTCCAAGCATTGCAAAAGAATTCCCATGCATTTCCAGGCATTGCCAATTATTACCAAGAATGGCCCAAGCTCTGTCAGGCATTGCCAACCATCGCAAGGAATTGTCCAGCATTGCCAGGAATTGCAAGGCATTGTCCACAACTTGCAAGGCAATACCAAGCATTGCCCCTGCATTGCCAGGAATGACCAGGCATTGCCTAACACTGTCAAGGTATTGCCACACATTTCCCACACGTTGTCCAGGCATTACAATGCATTTCAGGCATTCTCCACACATTGCCTGGCATTGCACAAGCATTCCTAGGTATTGTTGTGACATTACCAGGAATTGCCACACATTTCACAAGCATTACCAAGCATTGACAGGCATAGCCAGGCGTTGCACCCGCATTGCCAGGTGTTTTCCAGGCATTTCCAATGTATTGGGAAGTATTGCCAAGCATTGGTAGGCATTGCCAGGCATTGACGAGGCATTGGCAGACATTTACAAGCATTGCCAAGGCCTTGTCGGCCAATGCTAGGCATTTATTGACATTGGTAGGTATTGCACAACAGTGCCAAAGCATTGCAAGGCTATGATAATAATTGCCTAAGCGTTTCCAGGCATTGCCGAGGCATTGAAATACATTGCCCAGGCTTTATGGAGGCATCGCAAGGCATTGCCAAGTATTACGAGACAATGTATAGGCATTGGTATTCATTATCCGACATTAGCATGTCATTTCCGAGCATTGCCCATGCATTTTCAAGGCATTTTACAGGCATTGTCCAAGCATTACCATGAATTTCCTAGGCCTTACAAAGCATTAACTTGGCATTGCGTGACATTGCCCAAGCATTTCCAGTCATTCCAAGGGATTTCCTAAGAATTTTCTAGCATTACAAGGCATTTTCCAGGCATTGTCCTACACTGTCAGGCATTTTTCGGGAATTTTCAGGACTTTCCAGGTATTGCCAAGGTGTTACTAGGAATTGCCCACGCATCTCCCGCAATTGTAAGGGATTTCTTAGGAATTTCTAGGAAAGTCGAGGCGTTGCCAAGAATTGCCAGGCATTTCCTGGAATTTTTCTAGGCATCACCAGGAAGTTTTCAGGCATTGCCAGGCATTGCCTGACATAGTCCAGGCATTGCTAGGTATTCCCAGGCATTGCCCAAGAATGAAGAGGCGTTGTCAGGCATTGCTGGGCATTGAACGGCACTACCAAGCATTGTGATGCATCACCTAGGCATTGCCAGGCATTAATAGGTATCTCCAGGTATTCACAGGCAGTTTCCAGACAGTGCCAATGATTTCCAGGGATTGCCACGCATTGCAAGGAATTGCACATGATTTTTCCAGGCATTGAACATGCATTGCTAGGAATTCCCAACAATTTATAGGTATTGCCCAAGAATTTCCAAGAATTACCCAGGGCTTGCCAGATTTTACCATGCATTACCAAGAATTTTTAGGCATTTCTATGCATTGCTAAGTATTACAAGACATTGCCCTAGCATTACAGTGCATGGCCAAATATTGCCTACGCATTACAAGGCATTGGCAGATAGTACCTGAGGAATGCTCAGCATTTTCAAGCATGGGAACACATTGTGAATGCATTCAAATGCATTGCCAGGAATTGCCACGCATTGCCAGGCATGTTCCAAGCATTGAGGAGGAGGCATTGCCAAGCACTGCCATGCATTGCCATGTATCACCTAGGCATTGCCAAGCACTATCGAGGCATCGTAAGGCATTTCCAGGCATGGTCAGGAAATTTGAGGCATTACCAAGCATTGCTATGCATTGCAAGGCATTGCAAAACATTGTCCTGGCATTGTAATGAATTGCTGAGTATTTCCCAAGTATTGCAAGGCATTGCCTGACATTGCCTGGGAATATCCAGGGATTGCTATGCATTTCCCAAGCATTGACTAGGAGTTACCAGGCATTAGAAGGCATTGCCTAGGATTTCCAAGGCATTGCCCCGGCATTTCAAGGAAGAGCCAGGCAGTGCCGGGGATCACCCACGTATCTCTAGGCATGGCCAAGGCATTTCTAGGTGTTGCCTTGGCATTTACAAGCATTACCATAGTTTTATTAGGCATAGCCAGAAATTTCTAGGCATTTCCATGCATCGCCAGGCACTGCAAGGCATTGCCCAGGAATTGGAATGCATTCAGAGGTATTGTCCAGGCATTACCACACATTGTCAAGCATGGGAAGACATTGCCTCGGCATTACAAATTATTACTAGGATTTTTCTAAGCATCGCCCAGGCATTCCCAATCAGTGCCCATGCATTGCTAGGCACTGCCAGGCATTGCCTAGGCCATGCGAGGAATTGCGAGGCATTAGCTAGTCATTGCCAAGTATTGCCCAGGCATTTCTAGGCATTACTAGTACGTTCCCATCCATTGCTCAAGCATTGCAAGGTATTTCCTGGCATTACCAAGCATTCCTTGGCATTTTCCAGGAATTGGCAAGCACTGCTAGGTATTTCCCAAGAATTGCGAAGCTTTTTCTAAGCATTTCCATGCACTATCCAGGAAATGCCAGATATGCCCTGGAATAACCAAGCATTGCCCAGGCATGGCCAGGCATTGCCCATGCATTGTGAGGCATTGTTTAGGTGTAACCCTAACAAACACAAACTTTTCCATGCATTGCCCAGGCATTTCCAAACACTTCCTAAACGTTGTCATACATTTCCTAGACATTTCCGGGTATTTCCAGGCATTGCCCTGGCTTTTCTAGGCATTTCCAGGCATTGCCACACGTTTCCCATGCATCGCCTGGCATTTCCCAAGCATTGAAGAGGTATTTCTAGGCATTACCAGGCATCGCAAGGCATTTTCAACAATTGCACAGGCATTGTCAAATATTGCACAGCATTGCCGTGGCATTATCCAGGCATTGTCTTGCATTGCCCATGCTTTGCCAAGTATTACTCAGGCATTCTCAGGCACTATTAGAGTTATGGTTAATCATCCCCTTTTAATGCACTACGATACCTGTGTATAGTGCAACCTGTTGAAGAATAGTTCCTAGAAGCTTACATAGAGATGTTAACTTCTTTTTGACACTAGGTCTTTAGTGAAAGTCAAAACTTTCTGTCCATGTTTCTTATTTGAATTTGTGTGGTTCAAAATGTTTTTTCATGCATTGTAACTTTTCTTAGGAAGCCTGCATATGTCCCTTGAATTATGCATCGGCTGTTTTGTCTGTCATATTTCTCTTACATAATGCGTGTGATCCTAAACACCTTGTTTCCTTTGATAAACGACCATACGACAACATAGGGCAAATTCTACATAGGGTTAGGGTCGTCATTTGCTCGAAGATGCCCCCCCCTCCCACAAACCCCCCTAGTGTATTGGGGAAGTGTATTGGGGAGTGTATTGGGAGGACAAGGTTTTCTCGGACTTGTGTAACTGCAGGTCCGCACCTCCCTCCAAAAAAAGTTGTTTTAATGAGAAGGCTCCCTCAGCTACACTCTCCAATACACCACCCCAATGTACTTTCAACTGCTGGGGGGGGGGGAGGGGGGGATCTGGATACAAGGACCCCTCCCCCTCCCCCCCGATGTGGACATGCATTTTACGGGAGTGTAGCTGGGAGTGTATCTGGTAGACAGAAAAAAACAGACTTGTGTACATCCACATTAAGTACTCGTAAACCATCAGTTTCAGGCATCCGACGTCTCTCTCTTTGTCCATGTAACCAGGTATAAGGCTGTACACAAACAGTTTAGTGTACTTCAACTCCGCCACAATAGGATCCCAAGTAGATCCCCCACCC
>SZWC01008381.1:29555-56998 GCA_023375785.1 Penium margaritaceum | reverse complement strand
GCGCGAAGATCCTCAGCAGCCGGGTGGGGTCCAACGCCGCCAATCTTGCAACGAAGGACGAAGGATACCTGGACCTATGGCACCACCAACTCTGCCACATTTCTCCATCGACAGTGAAGGAGATGGCTAAGAGGGAAGTGGTGCGGGGTCTCCAAATCAGCGGCCTTGATGGAACCAAGGAGATCGTGTGTGAGCCATGCATCATTGGCAAATCAACTCGGCAGCCGTTTGTCGCCAAGGGGACGCGTGCATCGGCAAAACTGGCCGTGGTACTCACAGATGTGTGTGGACCGCTTGAGAGCTCCATCGGCGGAGCTCGCTACTTCCTCACCTTCATCGATGACCACAGCCGGAAACTCTACCTCTACCCAATGAAGTGGAAGAGTGAGGTCCCTGCGTGCATGCAAGAGTTTGTGGCTGATGTGGAGCGGCAAACAGAGTTGAAGGTGAAGGCGTTCCGGAGTGACAACGGCAGTGAATATGCGGGGTGCCTTGGGTGGATGAAGAGCAAGGGGATTGAATGGCAGAAAACAACTCCACACTCCCCACAACAAAATGGCGTCGCAGAGAGAGCAAATCGCACAATCCTTAACATGGTGCGATCCATGTTGAGTGACGTCGGCCTTACACAACGGTATTGGGTGGAGGCGGCAAGGAAAGCAGCGTACATCATGAATCTCATGCCGACAAAGCCGCTAAAGGACAAGGAGAGCAATGCGTGGAAGACGCCACAAGAAGTGTGAAGCGGGAGGAAGCCGGCAGTGGGTCACCTCCGCACGTTTGGTTGTGTTGCACATGCAATGGTGCAGGCACGTGAGGGACGGAGCAAGCTGGACCCGCATACCCGCCGGTGTATTTTCCTTGGATATGAGAGCGGAAGCAAGGCGTATCGGCTCTTTGACCCAAGGAGGTAGCAGATTGTGCGGAGTCGTGACGTCACGTTCGACGAGAAAAGCCGTTGGACAGACAAGGACACAGGTCTCTCCAAGAGGGGGGAGTGGATGCCACTCCTTGAGGGGGAGACGCCGGAGGACGTGAATGAGGGTGAAATCCTCGCATCACCACCAACCGGAGAGCATCGCCTGAGGGATGGGCGAGCGCCAGACTTTATTCCGGCCAGTTCGGATGCGGAATCCAAAGCACCGGAGATGGACGTGGAGGTGGGGAGTCAACAGATGTCTCCAAGGTCTCCAAGAGAGGGGGAGCAGGCTCTTGGAGAGGATGGCGCCAACAGGGGACAGCAACAACAACAACCCCCTCAAGAGCCCCGTACGAGTAACCGTGTGCGAAGAAGGACAAAAAGGTATGATGCCAACAAGGGCATTTGGACTGGGTTTGCACGAGCCTTCTTCACGCAAGAGGAGCCTCAATCTGTAAAGGAGGCACTGCAGCGGAAGGATGGGGCTGAGTGGGAGGGAGAAATAAAATCCGAGCTTGCCTCCCACGAGGAGAACAGCACTTGGGAGCTGGTTGACCGGCCGGAGGGTGAGAAAATCAGCGGCTCCAAGTGGATCTTTCGGAAGAAGCTCACAAAGGAGGGGAAGGTGGAGCGGTACAAGGCGTGGCTGGTGGCGAAAGGATATGCCCAGAGAAAAGGGGAGCACTACGATGAGACCTTTGCACCAGTTGCCAAGTTTGCCTCCATCCGTACTATCCTCTCGGTGGCAGTGGCACGCGACTACGAAATCCACCAAATGGACGTGAAAACCGCGTTCCTCAATGGCGACCTGGTCAAGGAAGTCTACATGGAGGTGCCAGAGGGGTTGGATGCGCCGCAAGGGAAGGTGTGTTGGCTTCGCAGGGCGCTCTATGGACTGAAGCAAGCTCCGCTCATGTGGTACCTAAAGATGGATAGTTTCATGGGTGAGCTTGGCTTCAACCGCTGCGAGGCCGATCACAGCGTGTACGTGCGTAATCAACCAGGAATCCACCAAATTGTCGTCCTCTACGTGGATGACCTCATCCTTGTGTCTTCGGATGAGGGGGAGCTCAAGAGCCTGAAGCAACAGCTTGGCGGCCGGTTCAAGATGACAGACATGGGCGAGCTTGAGTACTACCTTGGCATCGCCATCAAGAGGGACCGCAAAGCACGCACGCTGGAGATGGGTCAAGAAAAATATGTGCAGGAGGTGCTCCGCCGCTACAACATGGAGGAGTGCAACCCCATCGGCACACCTATGACAACGACATGTGAGTTGAGCTTGAGCATGGGCCCGAGCATGGAGGAAGAGAAGGCAGACATGGCTGGAGTACCGTACCAGTCCGCAGTTGGCAGCACAGTGTATGCCATGGTGGCGACGCGGCCTGACCTTGCCTTTGCTGAAGGACAAGTGAGCCGCTATGTTGCTGATCCGGGGCCGCTACATTGGCAAGCGGTGAAGAGAATCCTCCGCTACTTGAAGGCAACGACACATTCACGACTTGTGTTTGGAGGGGGAGCACGGACTGACTCCCTCGAGTTGGTTGGCTACTCTGATGNTACACCATCCCAATACACTTTCAACTACTAGGAAGGGGGGATCTGGATAAAAGGACCCTCTCTCCCCTCCCTCCGAAGTGGACGAGTGTATTGCAGGAGTATAGCTGGGAGTGTGTCTGGTAGATAGAAAAAAAATAGACTTGTGTACATCTACATTACGTACTCATAAACCATTGGTTTCAAGCATCCGAAGTCTCTTTCTTTGTCTACGTAACCAGCTATAAGGCTGTACACAAAGAGTTTAGTGTACTTTGACTCTGCGACAATGGGATCCTAACTAGACCCCCCCCTCCCCCCCCGCAAACCCCCTAGTGTACTGGGGAAGTGTATTGGGAAGTGTGTTGGGGAGACAAGGTTCTTTTGGACTGGTGCAACGGCAGGTCCGTACCTCCCTCTGAATACACGTGTTGAAAAAATAAGGCTCCTCCAGCTGCACTCTCCAATACACCACCCCAACACAATTTTCCCCGCTGGANGCTATGTTTTTGTGCTTGGTGGTGCAGCGGTGTCTTGGGCAAGCCAGAAGCAGGACAGTGTGGCTCTATCCAGCACTGAGGCGGAGTATATTGCGCTCGCGGAAGCCGCAAAGGAGGCACTATGGCTGCGGCGATTGCTCAAGGAGATTGGGGTGCCGCAAAAGAAGCCAATGGCACTAAATGTTGACAACATGAGTGGCATCAGCCTGACAAAGAACCCTGTGCTACACCGGAGGACCAAGCACATAGAGATCCGGCATCACTTTGCACGAGACCTTGTTGCAAAGGGTGATGTGGTGCTTGTGCATTGCGGCACAAAGCACATGCTTGCTGATGCCATGACAAAGGCGCAACCCAAGGACAGGCATGATGCTACTTGTATGGAGCTTGGGCTTTCCCAAGCCTCTTGAGTTGCACGCTGAGCATGGACAACTGCCATGGGTGACGCGCAAGGGGGANTGCGACAATGGGATCCTAACTAGACCCCCCCCTCCCCCCCCGCAAACCCCCTAGTGTACTGGGGAAGTGTATTGGGAAGTGTGTTGGGGAGACAAGGTTCTTTTGGACTGGTGCAACGGCAGGTCCGTACCTCCCTCTGAATACACGTGTTGAAAAAATAAGGCTCCTCCAGCTGCACTCTCCAATACACCACCCCAACACAATTTTCCCCGCTGGAGGGGGGGTCTCGGTACAAGGACCCTCCCTCCCAAAGTGGACGAGTGTATTGCGGGAGTGTAGCTGAGAGTGTATCTGGTAGACAGAAAAAAAAAAACTGCTTGTGTACATCTACATTAAGTACTCATAAACCGTCGACTTCAAGCATCAGATGTCTCTCTCTTTGTCTACATAACCAGCTATAAGGCTGTACACTAACAGTTTAGTGTACTTCAACTCGGCCACAATGGGATCCCAACTGGACGTCCCCTCCCCCCCCCCCCCCCCCNAAGAACCCTGTGCTACACCGGAGGACCAAGCACATAGAGATCCGGCATCACTTTGCACGAGACCTTGTTGCAAAGGGTGATGTGGTGCTTGTGCATTGCGGCACAAAGCACATGCTTGCTGATGCCATGACAAAGGCGCAACCCAAGGACAGGCATGATGCTACTTGTATGGAGCTTGGGCTTTCCCAAGCCTCTTGAGTTGCACGCTGAGCATGGACAACTGCCATGGGTGACGAGCAAGGGGGAGATTGTTGGAATGATGCTCCTCACCATGGCAGGAGTGACTCCAAAAAGGAACACCAAAAAGACAAGCCTTAGTGGCTTAGTGGTTAATGGTGTCCACCTCTAGAGGCAGGGGCCCGGGTTCAAGTCCCACAAGATGAAATTATGCCCTGCCTCAAGGGAGGTGGAAAATAGATGCCAGGAAGCTAGCTCAACCTTAAGATTCTAGAAGGCCAGGTGAGGGTCCAGGAAGGTGGCACACTTTCTAGAAGGGGTGACTTGTCTTACAAGGCATCTAGAGGTGTCTTGGTCTTCTGGACACCTTCCCTCCTACTAGAAGCAAGCTGAGGAATCTAGGAAGGGGCAGAAGCTTCTAGAGGAGGGAAGGGATGCCTTCCTAGGTGGGAAAAGGACAGCCTACCAAGGAGCACTCTAGAAGCCATAGAATCTGCTAGGAAGCTCCAAATCTGGCATGCTTTGGTGTTCTGGAAAGCTTAGATCAGTGGCTATAAAATGCCACTTCTTGTGGGCTTTGATTAATTGTTAATTCCCATCCAATTGAGGCCAAAACTATTGCCTCACTCTCTGACCACATTTTGCCATCCTTGGAACCAGTTGCCTCCACAGTTTCAGTCTCTCCAAAAACAGTTGGTGGTGTGAAACAGCCACTGCTAGGGACCCTCCAGGGTGCACACTCACCCTCAGGCCAACAAATTACTCATAAGCCATTCATTACAAGCATCCGGCGTCCCTCTCTTTGTCTACGTAACCAGCTATAAGGCTGTGCACAAATAGTTTAGTGTACTTTGACTCCCCCATAATGGGATCGCAACTGGAACCCCCCCCTCCCCCTCGCAAAACCCCCTAGTTTATTGGAGAAGTGTATTGGGGAGTGTATTGGGGGAAAGAAGTTTTTTTGGACTTGTGTAAAAGCATGTCTGCATCTCCCTCTGAGTACAAAACAATAAAGAGAGGTCTTCTCAAGATACACTCTCCAATACACCACCCTGATTCACTTTTGAGTGGGGGAACGGAGGGGGGGGGGGCAGACTTGAGTAGTACCACGTCGATGACACGAACGAAAGTCAGCGGATGGAAAATTGACAAGCCCATCGAGTGTAGGACTGTCCCACACACACGTTAACCTTCCATGTTACTCCTGTGCAGAACTTAGTACAATATAGGTATAGAATCAATACTACAAAAACAGCACAAAGTGTACAATGTGTACAATGTACATTACATTTGAAGCAAGGACATGATTAAGTAGTTTTAAGAAATTAGTTACGTTGGAATAATTCTTGTGATGTTTTCAATAAACCCAGTTCTGAAGAAAGATCATGGAATTCAGGTGTTGATGTACACGTGATTGTTTGTGAATTTGAATCTAACAAGTAAGTTCCTAGAATCATTGTCCATTTCCTAGGTTTCTTTCCTGGAAGGATCCTCACCATATGTTTTTGCCTTATACACACACTGGCAAGTGTATTGATTTGGGGTGACTGGGCATAAATGCATTACTATGCTTTCCAAGTATCTCGAGACATTACAAGACGTTGCTAGGCATTGCCTACTCATTACCACACATTTCCACGCATTTCCACGCATTGCCACGCATTGCCCAGGCCTTTTTAAGCATTATCCAAGCATGGCCAGGCATTGCCATGCATATTCCAGGCATTTCTCATGAATTTTCCTCTCACTGTCAAGCATTTCTAGGCATTGCCAAGCATCAACCAACATTTTCCATGCATTGCCAAGCACTTCCTACGCATTGCCAAGCATCACCCAGGAATTGCTAGGCATTTCTAGGCACTAAAAGGTATTTCTACAGTATGCCCAGGTATTACCACACACTTTCAGGCATTATTAGGCACTGCCCAGGAATTTCCAGAATTTTCCCAGGGATTTCCATGCATCGCCCAGGCATTGCCTGGAATTACCTGACATTGTCCAAGCATCGCCAGGCATTGCCAGGCTTTATTCTAGCATTAAAGATAATAACCAGGGATTTCCCATGGATGGTAATGTATTGCCTAGGCATTGCCTTGGAACTTCCAGGCATTGTAAGGAATTACCCGGCATTGCCCAGCATTGGCAGGTACTGGCGAGGCATGTCAGGCATTGTCAGGCATTTTCCAGGCATTGCCAAGCATTACCGAGATATTTCTAGGCATTTCCGACCATTGTCGAGGTGTTGTCATGCATTGCCATGTATTTCCCATTCATTTCCAGGCTTTGCCAACACATGAACCAGGCATTGCCACGAATTGCTAGGCATTGTGAGGCATTTCTAGGTACTGCGCATGCATTTCCAGGTATTGTACAGCATTTCCCAAGCATTCCCAGGACTTGCCAAGCATTTACCATTATTTGCGAGGCATTTCCCACAAATTTCCAGGCATTGCTCGGCATCGCCAGGCGTTGCCAGGCATTGGACGGTATTGCTAGGAATTGCCAAGGCATTTTTGCGTATTGCCAGGCATTACCCATACATTGCTAGGCAGTGTCAAGCATTGTCAAGGCATTGGAGAGTATTGTAAGACATTGCAAGACATTACCTAGGCATTACCACTCATTGCTAGGCAATTCCCAAGCATTGACTAGGCATTGTCAGGCATTTCAAGGCATTGCTTGGCATTTCCACAGATTTTCCAGGCATTGCCAAACATCTGTAGGCATTGCCAAAGCATTATCATCCAATGCTAGGCATTGCTATTCATTACCACAAATTTGTAGTCATTTCTAGGCGTTGCCTATGCATTGCCAAGCATTTTCATGCATAGCCAGGCATTACAAGGAATTTCCCATGCATTGGAACGCATGAAAAAGCATTTTCCAGGCATTTCCATGCATTTTTGGGCATTGCAAGATATATCCCTGGTAATGCCAGGCATTACTAGAAAACTTCCAGGCATCACGCAGCATTTCCACGCATTGCCCAGGCATTTCCAGGAATTTTAAAGCTTTGCATAGGCGTTGCCCATGCATTGCCAAGCATTGCGAGACATTACCTAGGCATTGCAAGGCATTGCCATGCATTTCCCAAGATTTTCTAGGCATTCTTAGGAATGTCCCATGCATTACCCAGGCATTACCAAGCATTGCCAGGTGTTCCCAAGCATTTCCCAGGAATTTCCAGGTATTTCCCAGGCAATTTCAGGCAGTGCCAGACGTTTCCAGGCATTGCCAAGTTCTGCCTAGGCATTGGGCGGCATTGCCAGGAATTACCCAAGCATTGCCAGGAATAACCAGGTTTTTCCTAGGCAATTCCATGCATTGCACGGCATTGCTTGGAATTGACAGGCATTGCCCAGGCATTGCTAGCTACTTCTAGGCATTGCCTAGGAATTGCCAAGCCCAGACATTTACAAGAATTTTGAGGCAGTTCCCTGGCATTGCCAAGCATTACTACGCATTGTCCAAACAATGCCAGGCGTTGCAAGGCATTTCCTAAGAATTTTCCGGCATTGCTAGGCACTCTCCAAGAATTACTAGGCATTACCAGGCATTGCTCAGGTATTGCCCAGGAAATTCTAGTCATTGTAAGCATTCCCCCAGGAATTACTTACCATTTCCCAGGCACTTCTAGTGATTGCAAGAATTCCCACCAATTCATGGGAATTTTCATCCATTACCTAGGAATTTCCATGCATAGCCAAGCATTGGAAGGCATTTCCCAGGCATTCTAGGTGATTTCGAGGTAAGCAGTGCAAGAAGCAGTGCCAGATTTTTCCCTGGTATTGCCAAGGATTACCAGGCATTGCTCAGATAGCGTCTGACATTACCCAGGCATTTCCAGGCATTGCCCAGGCATTACCTAGATATTGCAAGGAATTTCTAGGCATTGTCAAAGCATGGCAAGGCATTGTCCAAGAATGGCTAGGCATTGTCAGGAATTGCCTAGGCATTGCCGAGGCAGTGCAAGGTATTGCCTGGCCATTGCACAGGCATTGCCCAGACACTGCCAAGCATTGCAAGTTGCTTCCAGGTGTTGTCTTGGCATCTCCACGTATTGCTAGGAATTATCCAGGCAATGCCAGGCATTGCCCACACATTGTGAGGCGTTCTCCAAGAATTACCAAGAATTGTCCAAGCATTTCCAGACATGACTTGGCATTGCTAGGCATGGTCCATGTATTTCCAGGCATTGTCCAAGTGTTGTTAGGCATTTCCAGATGTTGCCCAGGCACTGGGGGGAGTTTTTAGGCCTTTCCAAAGCATTTCTAGGCATTACGAGGCATTACCCATGCATTGCCAGGCAATTCCAGGCATCGCCCAAGCACAACCCTGACATTGTCAAGCATTTTCCACGCATTATTCAAGCATTTCCAGGCATTTCCATGAATTTTCCAGGCATTTTTTAGCATTATGAGGCATTTCCAGGAATTCCCAAATGTTGTCAAGAATTTCCCATGCAATGCAAGGCAAGGCATTGCCAGGCATTGCCAAAGCAATGCCCAGGAACTGCCTCACATTGCCAAGGAATTGCCACGTATTATTAGGCATTTTCCAGGCAATGTCCAAGCATCGCTAGGCATTACACCAGCATTTCCAGGATTTTCGAGGCATTGCTAGGCATTCACAGGCATTGCCAAGTCAGTGCTAGGCATTTCCTGGTATCTTTTGGGCATTGCTAGGCATTTTTAGGCATTGCCTAGGCATTATCAAGCAAAGCCTGATATTTCCTAGGCGTTGGTAGGCATTGCCAGACATTGCCTAGGAGTTGCCCAGGTTTTGACAGGCATTTCCCAGGCATGCAAGGCATATTCCGGCATTTCCAGGTGTTGCTTGCCATTACCAGATTGCCAGGCATTGTGAGGCATTCCCAGGTAACTCCCTAGGTAGTGGTAGATATTTACCACACATTGCCAAGCATTGTCTGAGCATGCCCAGACATTGCCTTGTATTACCTAGGCATTTCAAGGCACTAGGAAGAATATTCCATGCATTTCCCAGGCATTGCAATGCATTGTCCAAGCATTGCCACGCATTGCAAGGCATTACTCAGTGTTGCAAGGCATTTCCAGGCATTACAAAGCATTGTGCATGCATTGCAAGGCATTGCCCAAGCATTACCAAGCATTTCCCAGGCTTTTCCAGGAATCTACAAGCATTGCCCAGGAATTCTCCTGGATTTTCCAAGAATTGCCAAGCCTTCACAGGTGTTGCCTAGGCATTGCGAGGCATTGCCTTGGAATTACCAGGTATTGACAGGCATTGTCGAGGCATTGCCAAACATTGCCTATGAGTTACCAGGAACTTAAAGGCATTGCCCAGGGATAACGAGGAATTTCTCAAGGATTCCTAGCATTTCCACACATTTTCCTAGCATTACCAGGCATTGCCCAGGAATTCCCTAGGTAATGCCAAGCATTGCCAGACATTGCCCAAGTTTTGTCAGGCATTGTCAGGTATTGCTCAGGCATTGTAAGGCTTTGCCTAGGCATTGCCAAACATTGCCTATGCATTCCAATGCATTCCCATGTATTGCCTAGGCATTTCCTAATACTTGATGGAAACTGGGGCAGCCCTCAGGGAGGTGATCAGGCTCACTAAGAGCCGCCTAGGCAGGACCAGCTGTTTGTTATGGGAGTTTCAGGTTGCACAGGCAGAGATTACGGAAGCGAATGTAGGTTTGTAAACAACATGAATGTATTAATCAACTCTTCAATGAGAAAGTAAATCATCACAGATTTCTAAAAAGCTCTTACATGCCTCATTTGGCCAAGGGAGCACTGAGATACACTCTGTCAAAGTTCACCCTCTAGCACACTCTCCTAGCCTAGCGGGATGAGCGGGAGTCACCTTGTCACACATGAGAATTATGTCTCACATGACTTGCACGACCAAAAATCTTGGACTGCTCCTTCCTTGAAGTCTCCTGAAGATTCTCCAGCTGGATTTTCTCCTTGAAGGCCACTCTTAGCCTTCCTGGCCAATAATCTTGCAGCCTTTTGAGCTCAAAGTGCTCAGGTTCACTTGAACCCGACCCATGATCTCCAAATTTTGAAAATCCATATCTCACTCAAACGAACACCAACTTGAGTTATGTAAACTGTGTTGGTACGTTTCAAACATCCTCCATGCAACTGTCAAGATGATTTTTGTCAAGCAACCTTTTTTTGTCACTTTATGACACCCTCATATCCATCATTCTACCACTTTGTGAGAGTAAAAAGCACACAAGTCCGCACTGTCCCCTCACCTGATCACCTGGCTGCCACGTGGAGCTTCCTTGAGGGTCCATGTTCAGTTCTTCATGAGCGTACCATACTCCTCGTCTACTCTGGCATGCCAATCTGAGGCCTTGGTGCTGCGCATGGCTTCAGAGAATGTGGCTAGGTCATCGGTGACTGTGAGGAAGAGAAGCTTGAAGTCAGATGACTTTGTTGGTGGTGGAACCGTGCACATGTTCAGCCGCTCCCCTGGTTTCATATACTTCTTTGTAAGCCTCTCGGACCACCATAGCTGCCCTCCACTATCCTTTGCACCTTTGATGATGCATGTGGACCATCGTGTTAGCTGCTGTTTGTTGCTTTGCTGCTCCTCTTCATCAGATTCGGCTACTGGTTCCTTCTCCTTCTCAGCTCCCTCCACCTCTTTGTCATTGCCGCTATCACCGCCATCTTCCGCACCGCCCTCTTCTGCTACTGGTTCTTCTCCCACATCAGGTAGAAGTGCGGGAGCAAGTGGAACTACAGGCATAGGGCTCCAGGTCCAGCCCTTCACGTCCTCTTGAAGGACCACGCCATGGCTGCGGGTGATCTTGCGTGCGGTGAGGTTGTAGAGTCAGTATCCCATGGTGTCGTAGTCAAGGAAGGCAGCCTTCACCGACTTTGCGTCCAGCTTGTTGCTGTTGCCAGCAGGCATGTGCACAAATGCACCACACCAAAAAACTTTTAGGTGTATCACTGTTGGCTTGCGCCCTGTCCACACTTCCTCCGGTGTCATCAACAACACGGCACACGTAGGGCTCCGGTTTTTCAGGTACACGGCAGTGTTGACCGCTTCCACCCAAAAGGTTGGCAGGAGCTCCGTGTCTTGGAGTATGCTGCAAACACACTTCGTGAACATGCGGTTTGCGCGTTCAGCCACGCTGTTCAGCTACGGTGTTCTAGGTGGGGTGACCTCGTGCCTGATCCCGCGACGCTTGAGGAAGTTGTGGAAGTCATCGGGGAGGTTCTCTTCTCCACTATTGGTGCAAAGCACCTTCAACCGCCTACCACTCTCATTCTGTGCAGCAGCAATCCACACCTTGAAAGCATCAATGCACTCATCCTTTTCAACCAGAGAGGAAACCCACGTCTTCCTCAACTTGTCATCAATAAACGTGAAAAAGTACAACTTGCCGGACAGGGAATGAGATGGCATGGGATCGCACAAATCAGAGTGAACAAGTGAGAGAAGCTCACCCGCCCCCTTCCCTTTCCCGGAAAATGGAGTGCGGGCTTGCTTCCCTTCAATGCAACCCTCACAAGCCGATGCACCTGTCTGCTTCACCCCCTTGAGCTCCAGGCTACGGACCATTTGCTACATGGAGATGATGGCGCCAAAGCCGAGGTGACCAAGCCGGCGGTGCCACATGCCGATGTCGTGTTTTCCCTCCCTCGCCGCCAATACTGAGTCAACTTCCTTCTCCGATGCCACATAGAGATGGTAAAGTCCATCCTCCTTGTCACCTTTTGCAAGCACACGGCCTGCACGCGCAGAGATGGTGCAACCACCATTCTCAAAGCGAACCTGCATGCCTTCAAAGATAAGAGATGAGACAGAGGGGAGGTTAGTTGTAAGTCCCAGAACATGGAGCACCCCCTTCACATGACGTTCCATGTGCTTACCCTTAACGAAAGCACAAAACACAATCTCACCCTTTCCAACCGCCATTTGCACATGATTATCCCCCATGCACACCGGATAAGGCTCAATGGTGGTGTAGACAACGAACCACTCCCGGCAACATGTCATATGCCGCGTGGCTCCCGAGTTGATGATCCAGAACAAGGCGGTGTTGTCGGAGATGTACATGATCCGGATGGTTGTCACGAATCTTCTCTCCTAATCTGTTGCACTGGCAGAAGCGTCGGGCTGCTTTCCTACTCGCACTCTAGCCGCAAGATCCGCCTTCTTCTTTCATCAAATGCATGTCCAATGGCCTGGCTTCTTGCAGTAGGGGCAGTTCCCCTTCTTCTTCCCTCCTCCGTCGCTGCTCCTGGCTAGTACAGCATCACCCCCATGACCAGAGTTGGTGATAAAAGTAATGTCCAGTCCGCTTCCGCCCTCCTCTCCCTTGCATTGCTCCTCCTCAAACAGCAGGCTCTCCTCCACATCATTGAGGGAGAGCTAGTCGCCATGCTGGTCCAGGGCAACAATGAGAGGAGTGTAGTTACTAGGAAGGCCAGTGAGGATGGTTAGCATGAGCACATGCTCCTTAACAAGGTCCTCAACTGTAGAAAGCTGGTCGGCAAGAGACTTCACCATGTTGATGTAGTCAATCATGGATCGAGACTCATCCATCTTCACAGTGTGAAAGCGACGATGCAACTACATGTTCTTGAGGATTGACTTGGATGAAAAAGTAGACTCGAGCTCCTTCCAAACCTCCTTAGGCGTGAGGATGAGGATTTGCTGCCGCTTGGCGAGGTAGAGGTAGATGGTGGCGAGGGCGCGGTCAAGCTTCTCTCGGTGGGTACGGGCCTCACCAGGTGAGATAGAGGACTGAGCTGGTTCCTCCTCACTCACATGGCTCCAGAGTCCGTTATCCATCAGAACCCTATTCATGTTGTTTCTCTAGCTGAAGAAGTTCTTGCCTTCGAACTTGACGATGTTGACGCCGGCCACCATGGAAGCGGGTATCACCATCATAATGCAACGTTCAGTCCCCAAAAGACTCTCTCACACAACAGGTGCAACAAATACCTCAAGGATTAGGAAAAGCCTTATTCTGGCTCTGATACCACTGATGGAAACTGGGTCAGCTCTTGGGGAGTTGATCAGGCTCACTAAGAGCCGCCTAGAGAGGACCAATTGTTTGTGAGCACGAGTTGCAGGTTGCACAGACAGAAATTACGGAAGCAAATGTAGGTTTTCGGAGAGTGCAAATCTCTAAATTGAATCTTGAATGAGAAATTACATTATGACAGCTTTCTAACAAGCCCTTTTATACCTCATTTGGCCAAGGGAGCACTGAGATACACTTTTTCAAAGTTCACCCTCTAGCACACTCTCCTAGCCTAGCGGGATGAGCGGCAGTCACCTTGTCACACATGAGAATTATGTCTCACACGACTTGCACGACCAACAATATTGGAATGCTCCTTCCTTGAAGTCTCCTGGAGGTCCTCTGGCTGGCATTTCTCCTTGTGAAGACTGCTCTCAACCGTCCTGGCCAATAATCTCGCCGCCTTTGAAGCTCAAAGTACTCAGGTCGTCATTTGAACCCGACCCATGATCAAACTTTGGAAATCCACATCTCACTCAAACGGACTCCGAATTGAGTTCCATAAAGTGCTTTGGTACCTGTGAAATATCCGCTATGCAACTGTCATGCCAGATATTTTTTATCAAGAAACCTATTATTGTCACTTTCTGGCACCCTCATGTCCATCAATATTATCTAGGCATTGCAAGGCTTTGCCCAGGCATTACCATGTATTTCCTAGGCATGTCAAGGCTTTGTCCAAATTACTAGTAATTGCAAGGTACTGCCACACATATCTAATGTATTTTCTAGTCATTGCTAGGCATTGCCAAGAATAACCAACAATAAGAAGGCATTTCCAAGCATTGCGAAGTAGTGCACATACATTGCCCACGCATTGCCAGGCATTATTACAGGCTTTGCCCAAACATTTCCAAGGTATTGCCAGGCATTTCCAGGCACTACAAGGCATTGGCAGGAATTTCCTAGGAATATTCAAGCATTTCTATGCATTGCTAGGCATTATGAAGCATTGCCCACGCAATTCCAGGCACTATCAAGGCATTGCTCGGCATTGTAAGGCATTATCTAGGCATTGCTGGACATGGCTAGGCACTGCCACATATTGGATAGGTGTTGGCAGGAATTCCCAGGTACCTATACACATCGCCCAATCATTGCCATGCATTACGAGGCACTTGAAAAACTTTCGAGGCATTACAAAGCATTGCCAAGAATTGCCCAGGCATTACCAGACATCACCATGCATTTCTAGGCATTGGAAGGTGCTTTGGGAGCCGCCGGTCGAGGCGGTGATGACGTAATCATGCTGATATCAGATGCATGTTTTGATGCTTCCATTATAGTCTACGTGAAAAAATGTATGAAATCAACCCAAGAACCGGGTCATTCGGTGCAGTGACGAGAAAGATACGGCCGTGTAAAGGTGGGAGGCGCACATCCAGAAAACAGGAGACGTATCGGTTCAACCCCGAGCACGACGGAGCAACTTTCTCACCCACTGCAGCCAAAGTTCCCCTGGATGGATGCTTAGCCAATGAGGCAAGGTTCATTGGGGTCCATGGGCGCTTCAGGATGGTGGTTGGAGCTGCATTCACGGGCGGCCGTGACCCTCGCTGCCAGTGGCAGTCACGCATGGAGCACTCAAACCATAACTTGGCTGTTTCTCCACGGATTGAGGCGTTCCTTGGTGTGTTGAAAAGCTCGCAATGCGTACTACATGATGCATGTGTTGTTTGCATAATTACACCTCAGCAGAGGGCTTCGGATCGCCGAGGAGCTCTCGGTTGGCTCATAGGAGCTGGTACATAACGAAGCCTAGGGGTTGTTCTAGGTAGGCCAGTCTTACTCAGAGATTCTGTACATTGCCTTATACTGATGTATCAATTCTAAATGATTCATTCCTTGCCAAACTCTCCTTATGTTCCAATTACTGCCTCACACACGCCCATTCAGTCCTACAAGTCTTTCGTAGTGTACGTTGGTGCAAACAACGCCGGGAGAGTCGCACGGTGGAAACCTTGGTCACTAGCAATGGTTTCGCTGCTAGGAGGAGGTCGTGAGACATCTCAAGGGTTGGCCCATACACCAAGGGGTCGAGGGTTGGGAAGTTTATCCCAAGGACTCGGCGTGTGACCGTCACGTCGGGTGCCCCTCGGTTCACATTTGGTATCAGAGTGCGTGGACGTTTGCTTGACTTTGCGCGGACCCAAGGGAGGCAGCAGATCTGCCACAATTGCATTTAGCCAGAAATGTTTTGTCACAACTCAAAGCATGGCAGCCGCGGCATACGGCCAGGCATACATCATGGAAGAGATACGTTTTACTCTTCATGATTTGCGTCAAGAGAACAAGCAGCTGCGCGAGGAGGTTGAGGCGAGGTACGTCAGCCAAGGGATCAGTGCAGTGAGGGGTGTTGGCATCGGCACCTGCCTTTTGGCGGCCCAAGCCAAAGGAGCCAGAGTTCTACACTGGCAAGGGCAGTGTGCACAAGTGGCGCATCATGGTGAACCCGTATTTCACGGTGTTGGGTGTTCCCGTGGGAGAAGACGCCACGAGACTAGAGTATGCACCTATGCTGCTACGGGGAATGGCGCTATAGTGGTGGTTGGCATTGTGCTGGCACAACGCCGCTGGGTTGCCGGATTGGGCGGGGGCCGAGCAACGGCTCCAGCCATTGCTGAGTCTACCGCTGGGGTAGGAAGTGCAGCTCGGTGCACGGGCATTGACGGAGAAACCAGAGACCTGGGAGCAGTTTGAGACGATGCTCCAGGCGTGTTTTGACCTCCTCAACGGTAGCCGGGTCGCACGTGACAAGATGAAGCACTTCAAGCGATTGGTCTAGGACTACACTACACACTTCATGTCTTTGGCAGCACAGATCGACGATCTCTTGGATGCGGAGGAGTATGAGCGCTACCATGACGGCCTGAAGCCACACATCCAACGTGATCTCGCAGTGTTTAGGTTGCAGACCTTCACGGAGTTGGTCTCGGCGGCGGAGTGCATCGACGCGGTTAGCTACAATACACGCCGGACCAGCTATGCAACGCAACCACGGGTGGAGAAGCTGGGTCAGGCTGTACCCACGGAGGTGGATGCAATCCAAGCTGGGCAGAGGGATGCGGGCGGGCAGCAAGGACCAAGAGGCAAGTACTGGGCTTGTGGCAAGGAGGGACATCGCAAGCGGGACTGCCCCAAGCGCAAGGCACATCAGGGAAATGGGCAACAGTAATGAGGAGGGGACGACCTACTACTGCAAGTCATTCATCTGCAAGGACAGCACCAACCCTGAATGTGTTTTGCCAATCAAGGAGCTGACTCAAGTGCTGTTGCGGAATGAAGGTGAGACCCAAAAGTTTTGAGGGATCATCCTCGAGGTAGTTTTTGAGATTTTGGAGGGGAGTTTCAAGGATTGGAGGAAGCTACGCGGGCTTCTGGATGGCAACGCAAGCAAAAGCTTTTTCAACGACAGGATAGCGACAAGGTTGGAGTTCCCACGGCAGCCGGGGACGTCGGCCAAGGTGCGGCAGGTGTCCGGAGGGTGGAGTGTGGCAAGCCTCTCGTCAAGCACTGGGTCCATATGGGTGTGATGGTGTGCAACATGGAGTTCCACACTTGCCCTATGGATGATTAGAATTGCTTGATCGGTCAGGATTGGTTGCACGCCTAGAAAACTGAGGTGGATTGGAGGTGCAACCGTGTGCTTGTGAAGGCGGGTGGGAAAAATCTCACTTTGCCATTGTGGCGGACAGAGGGGAAGGAGTCAGACATGGCAGAAGTAGGGAAGCAGTTGCAAGTCATCAACTTGCAGCAGTTGAAGCGGTGCGAGCGCAAGGGTGGCCAGGTCTATTTGGCATGGGTGCTTCCACAACAAGTAGTACAGCAGCAAATTGCAGCTGTTGAAGCAGCAAAGGGGCAGCCGGTGGAAGGCACGGGATCCTAGAGTTGCCTCCCGGTGTTGGGGAGGTAATCAAGATATTCAGGGACGTTTTTCTGGAGGAGTTTCCAAAGGATCTGCCGCCACGGAGTGACATTGACCACAAGATCGAGGTGGTACCAGGTTCGTCACCAACGGTGCGGTCTTATAACTACATGAGCGACGCAGAGCTTGCGGAGTTCAAGAAGCAGTTGGGGGATTTGGTGGACAATGGCTTCAATTGCCTGTTGGTGTCTCCATATGTGGCACTGGCGTTGTTCGTCAAGAAGAAATCAGGAGAGCTGCGGATGTGCGTGGACTACCGGGCGCTCAACAATATCACAGTGAAGAAACGCTACCCGTTGCCACAAGCCAAGGAGTCGTTTGACCAGCTGCGAGGCGCGCGTGTTTTCAACAAACTGGACTTGAGGTCGGAGTTTCACCAAATCCGCATCGCGGAGGAGGATGTGGAATAAATTGGGTTTCGGACATGCTATGGACACTTCGAGTATCTCGTGATGCCTTTTGGGCTCACGAATGCTCTCATTCATTCATGGCACTGATGAACCTGGTGTTCCACCCCTACTTGGACCAGTTCATGGTCGTCTTCCTCGACGACATCCTTGTCTACTCGTAGACAATGGAGGAGCACCAAGAGCACCTACGGACGTTGATGGAAGTGCTGAGAAAGAAGCGGTTGTTTGCCAAGCTCAGCAAGTGTGAATTCGCCAAGATTGAGGTGGAGTTCCTTGGCTACATTGTTCGCGGGAGGGGGATACGCATGGATCCAAAAAAGGTGGAAGCAGTAAGGGAGTTGCCAGAGCCGGCGTGCGTGCAAGATATCCAGGTTTTTTTGGGTTTTACGAACTACTACCAGAGGTTTATCCAAGGGCATGCGGCAATGGGAGCACCCTTGAAAGACTTTCTCAAGAAGGGGCACCAATAGGTTTGGGGTGCAAAGGAGGGGAAAGCCTTCGGTGCAATGAAGGCCGCCATGTGTCAAGCCCCGGTGTTGGTACATCGAGACACAAGCAAGGAGTACGTATTGGTGACAGACGCAAACGACTATGCTGCCAGTGGGGTGCTGATGCAGGACCAAGGGAAGGAGTTGCAGCCCATTGCATACAACTCAAAGAAGCTAAAAGGGGCTAAGCTCAACTACCCAATCCACGAGAAGGAGATGCTCACGATGGTCCAGGTCTTCAAGCAATGGAGGTGCTACCTTGAGGCACGGTGGTCTGTGGTGCACATGGACCACTATGCGCTCAAGTACCTCAAGTTGCAGCTGAACCTCAATAGTCGTCAAGCACGGTGGATGGAGCTGGTGGAGGGCGGTTTCGACTACGAGATCCACTACAAACCAGGGAGATCAATCCGGCGGGCCCGCTTTCGCATCGTCCGGACTTGGACGTGTATGCGATCACTGTGCTGGAGGGATCTCCAATCATCCGCAACCTGTTTGCGCACACGTACGCGGAGGATGAGAACTTTTCCGGGAGTACGGTGAAGGGGTGCAAGTGGGATGGCCAGTATTTGTCGAGTGAGAAGGATAACCTAGCTATGATACCACGGAGTGCGTCATTGAGACAGGCGTTGTTGGGGGAGGTGCACGACTTGAACTATAGTGGTCATTTTGGCCACAACAAGACCTTCAAGACGCTTGCACGCCAATATTGGTGGGAAACGATGGGAGCATATTGCAAGGATTACGTGAGCAGCTGCAACACATGCCAAAGGATCAAGTCACGGAGGGTACGAGCGCCAGGAGAGTTGATGCCGCTACCGGTGCCGGAGCGCCCATGGACGGATGTCTCACTGGACTTTGTGGGGGTCTTCCACGGGGCGCAACGGGCAACACCATGGTGCTTGTGGTGGTGGACCGGTTCAGCAAGATGGCACACTTTATTCCATGTGCAGAGAAGGACACAACAACAGCTCAACTCCTCTTGCAACACGTCATCAAACTTCACGGAGTGCTGAAGTGCATGGACTCGGACCGCGACCCGCACTTCACCTTCTGGTTTTGGCAGGAACTCTTAAAAAACTGGGCACCCATGTGGAATTTTCATCGGCCTACCATCCCCAAAGGGATGGCCAAACTGAGCGCACCAATCAGACCATGGAGCTGCTGCTACGAGGGATCTTGGAGCCGGATGGTGAGGGATGGGAATGCAATCTTCCGGTGGCTGAGTTTACCTACAACTCAGTAGTGCATGCCTCTATGGGGCGGTTGTCCTTTGAGGTAGTGTATGGGGCACAGTCTGCATGTCCCTAAGACATGGCAACAGGATCGGACCTACCTGTTGTATAGCAGTTTGCAAGTGATATCACGGAGGTGTGGCATGGCACATGGGATGCGCTTCACAAGGCGCAACAGTAGATGAAGCGGCAAGCAAAAAAACACCGGAAAGCCGAGGAGTTCTTGGTTGGACAAAAGGTGCTGTTGAGTTTGCGGGACCTACAGTTGGCAGGGGTGGACAGCGACAAGCTCAAGCCTTGTTGGGTGGGCCCTTTTCCGGTCAATGAGAAATGGTCCGCGGTGAGCTATGACTTGGAGCTACCGGACCACTACAGGTCCATCCCGTGTTCCATGTTTCTCTTCTCAAGGCCTACAAGGAGCCGAATGCGCAGTTCGCGGTGAGGGGGCAGGCTCCTCCTCCACTGGTCTTGGTGGAGGGTGAAGAGGTGTACGTGGTGGAGAAGATTCTTCGGCACCGTCGGCACGGTAACGGGTGGCAGTACCTGGTGCAATGGCTCAACTATGGGCCTGAGCACAAATTCTGGATCCCTGAAGCTGATTTCCACAGGGGTGGAGCTGTCAACACGGCTCTCAGAGCGTACCAGGAGCACACCAGGACGGTGCACCCTCGAAGGGGTGGGTGATGTTATGGGAGCCGCTGGTCGAAGCAGTGATTATGTCATCATGCTGATATCATATGTGTTTTTTTATGCTCTCATTGTATTCTAAGTGAAAAGCTGTATGAATCAAACCCAAGAACTGGGTCATTTGGTGCAGGGACGAGAAAGATACGATCGTGTAAAGGTGGGAGGCGCACATCCAGAAAACAGGAGACGTACCGGTTTGACCCCGAGCACGGCGGAGCGACTTTCTCGCCCAATGCAGCCAAAGTGCCCCTGGATGGACTCTTAGCCAATGAGGCAAGGTTCATTGGGGTCCATGGGCGCTTTGGGATGGCGGCTGGAGCTGCATTCGCAAGCAAGGGCACTTCGGGCGGCCGTGACCCCCGCTGGCGGTGCTTCCAGCGGCAGTCACGCGTGGAGCACTCAAACAGCCATAACTTAGCCGTTTATCCACTGATTGAGGCACTCTTTGGTATGTTAGAAAGCTCGTGACGCGCACTACATGATGCATATTTTATTTGTATGATTACACCTCAGCAAAGGGCTTTGGAGCATTGAGGAGATCTCGGCTATCTCATAGGAACTTGTACATAAGGAAGCCTAGGGGTTGTTCTAGGCATGCCAATCTTACCCAAAGACTCTGTACATTGCCTTGTACTGATGTACCAAGTCTAAAGGATTCATTCCTTACCCAAATCTCCTTGTGTACCAAGTATTGCCTCGCACACATCCATTCGTTCCTACAAGTCTTCTGCAGCACACCTTGGTGCAAATGCCGCCGAGAGAGTTGCACGGCGGGAACCTCCGTCACTAGCAGCAGTCTTGCTGCTAGGAGAAGGTCATGCCACATCTCAAGGGTTGGCCCACACACCAAGGGATCGAGGGTTGGGAATTTTATCCCAATGGCTCGGCGTGTGACAGTCACACCCGGCGCCCCTCGGTTCACAGAAGGGATTGCTCAAACATTTTTTGGGCATTCCGAACTTTCCCCATGTAACGCATGGCATTTTGCAAGCATAACTTGGCATTTCTACGCAGTACCTAGGCTTTGCAACACATTTCCACCCATTGCCATGAATTCTCAGGCATTGTCAAGCATTGCCAAACATTGCCCTAGCATTGTCACACATTTCCAGGGATTGCTTAGACATTGCCACGGATAGCTATGCATTACCAAGGCATTGTCCAGGTATTTCTAGGCATTTCCAAGGAATAACCATGCATTGATAGGCATTTCCTAGGCATTACTAGGCATTGCTTATGCATCGCAAGGAATTTCATAGGCATTGCTAGGCATTGCCAGGCATTTCCAGGAAATTCTAAGTATTTCTACGTATTGCTAGTTATTGACAGGCATTGCCCAAGCATTGCCAGGCATTGCCAGGCACTACCTAGGCAGTTTAAGGCATTGCAAGCATTATCCAGGCATTGCCACACATAGCTTAGGCATTGTGAGGCACTACCATGCATTGCTTGACACTGTCCAGGCATTGCCAGGCATTATTTGGCATTACCTAAGCATTCCCTAGGAATTTCCAAGTATTACCAGGTTTTTCCAGGTATTGCCACGCATTGCCTAAGAATTGATAGGCAATGCCAGGATTTGCCCAGCACTAGCCGGGCATTGCAAGGCATTGCAAGGCATTACCTAAGCATTGATAGGCATTTCCAGGCATTGTCGCGCATTGCCCTCTCATTGCATGACGTTGGTAGGCATTGTCTCAGCATTTCCACGCATTTCTGGACGTTGCTTAGGCATCGTCATGGCCACATATTTGTTAGAATAGTATGCACCTTGTCCACTGCCTAGCTGGCTAACCACACATACAGACAAGGCATGCACTGCTCTATGGAGTACGTCCCCTTGGTCTGTTCTGAGATGGGCCAGGAATGCACTGCCCATAATGGGTATGTGTCCTGTGGCTCATCATAGGAACCATACCTTTTTGGCTTGGTTGAATAGGCACCGGAGTCTCAAACGAGAGGTCGCGGATTCAAACGCCACGATGGGGAAGCTTACTAGAGCTTCTAGGAAGCTTATTAGAGCCTGCCTTGAGGATGACACTTGGCGGTCTAAGGACGGGCCAAGTAAGACTGTAGGTTGAGGCTGGCTCCAGTGGAGCCACTACAAGCAGAAGCTTTAGCAAAGCTCTACAAGTATGAAAGCCTGTACCTTGCATGCATCCATTTACAGTTCTTGCCTTTGAGACTCCTCACAGAGTGTCCAACCAAAGGTAGACACTAAAGACCAACATGCGGACTTCGTGAGGTTGCAAACCAAACGAACCTAAGTGCGGATCCCTCTTTCGAGGGTGATATGTTATCTTGGTTGCAATACCAAGAGCAGTTGGCGGTCTCCCATGTCAGGACCCGTTTTGTAGACTGTTGTTATCCGGCACATTGACAGTATTGCCAGGCATAACCCAGCAATTGCCAGGCATTGTGAGTTATCGCCCAAGAATTTCCCAGAAAGCTTTAGGCATTACAAGGCATTGCCAAGTATTACCAAGGAATTTCCAAGCTGTATTAGGCATTGCCCATGCATTGCTAGGAATTTCCCAGGAATTTCCACACATTGCTAGGCATTGCCAAGTATTTTCTAGCATTGCCAGGCATTACCCAGGGATTTCTTAGCATTACTAGACATTTCTCGGTCATTGCCTACCATTTCCAAGCATTGAAAAGGCACTACTTGGCCTGTCAAGGCATTGTGTAGGCATTGCCAGGCATTGCCTAATATTTCACATGAATTACCTTGCATTGTTGGGCATTTTGGGGACATTGCTAGGCATTGCCCAAGCATTGCAAGGCATTATGAGGCATTTCTTGGTTTTACTCAGGCATTTCAAGTCATAGCAAGGTGTTACCCACGCATTGTCAAGCATGTCCAGGAATTGTCTGTGGCTTTGCCGGGCATTACCTAAGCATTTCTAGGCAAAACTGAGGCATTGCAATGCACTTTCAAGCATTGTCCATGCATTGCTAGAAACAACATGCACATTGTGAGGCATTGCCTGACATTGCAAGGCATTGTCAAGGTTTTAACAAGAATTACTAGGCATTGCCAAGCATTTCCCAAGCATTCTTCCGCATTACCAGGTTCTCTCTAGGCATTTTCCAAGCATTGCCAATCTTTACCCGGCATTGCCTAGGAGTCTTTAGGCATTGCCAAGCATTACCGAGGTATTGCCAAGCATTGCCTAGGTATTGGCTGGCATCGTTGGGAATTTTCAGGCATTGCACAGGCATTTTGAGGCATTCTTAAGCACTGCCAAAAATTCCTTGGCTACTCCAGGCATTACGAGGCATATCTCAGGCATTGATAGGCATGGTAAGGCATTTTCAGGCATTGCTCACGTCTTAGGAGGCATTGCCACATATTGCCCAGGAATTACCCAGGCATTGCCAGGTATTGCCAGCGTTGCCTTGGTATTACCAGGCATTGCACGTGTATTGCAAGCCATTGCTAGGAATTGCCAAGGCATTGCTAGGCATTGCCAGGAATTGCAAGGCATTTTCAGGCATTGTCAAACATTGCCTAGGTGTTTCTAGGCATAACCCAGGCATTCTAGGATACTTCAAGCCATTGAAGAGGCATTGCCTAAGCATTCATAGACATTGATGGACATAGCACACGCCTTGCCAGGAATTTCCCTCGTATTACCAGGCTTGGCTAGGCACTGCTAGGCATTTCCCAGGCATTGTCAGGCATGGCTGGGCATTGCCAGGTGTTGCCCATGTGTTTCCAGGCACTGCAAGGTATTTCCCAAGCATTTTCCAGGCATTGCAAGACACTGCCAGGCATTATGAGGTTGCCAGATATTGCCTTGGCATTGCAAGGCATTGCCCAGACATTACCAGGCATTTCCATATGTTACCCACGCATTTCTAGGCGTTCCTGATCATTGTCCAGGCATTGCCAAGGCACTACCAAGCTTTGCCAGGCATTACCAAGGCATTGCCATGCAGTTTGAGGCATGTCTCAGGCATGGCCCAGGCCTTTCTAGGTATTTCCACGCGTTTCCCAGACATTTTCGGGCATTGCCAAGCATTGCTAGACATTGCCCAACATTGCCAAGCATTGCCCATGCATTGCTAGGCATTGTCATGCATTTCTCAACATTACCAAAACATTTCCTAGGCATTTATTGGCATTACCAAGAATTGCCCCGGCATTGCCACCCATTGCAAGGTAGTGCCAAGGTATTAAAAAGGAATTACCAAGCATTGCAAGGCATTTTCCAGGAATTGCCATGCATTGCTAGGCAATGCCGAGGCATTGCTGAGCATTCACAGGCATTTCCCAAGCATTTTATGGCTTTTCCTGGAATTTCCTAGGCATTGTGAGGCATTCCCAGGAATTTCCAGGGAATCAGGCATTTCCAGGCATTACCCAGGCATTGCTTTGGCCTTCCTGGCCATTGCTAGGCATTGACAGGCACTGCCCAGGCATTGACAGGAATTTCCAAACATTACATAGGCATTGCCAGGCATTGCTGGGTAGTGCACATGCATTGGTAGGTAGTACCACACATTGCTAGGCATTTCCATACATTGCCACACAGTGCCAGGCATTGCTTAGCATTTCCCAGGCATCTCCAAGAATTTTCAGACGTTTTCTAGGCATTTCCAGGCTTTACTAGATATTGCCCAGGCATTTTCAGGCATTTTTCGGAATTGTCAAGGCATTGCAAGGCATTGTCCAAGCATTGCCTGGCATTGACAGACATTTTCCAGACATTGCCAGGCATCACCAGAGGTTTCTAGACATTGCTAAGCATTTACAAGCATTGCCAAACATTTTCTATGCAACGCTTAACATTGCTAGGCACTACCCAAGAATTTCAAGGCACTACCGGGAATTTTCCAAGCATTTCCAGCCATTTCCAGGGATCGCCCAGGCATTGCCAGGCATTGACAGGCATTGTCCACGCATTACATTGCATTGCCAGCATTACCCAGGTATTGCCAGGCATTTCAATGGCATTGCTAGTCAATGCCAAGCATATGCAGGCATTGCTCAAGCATTGCCCCACACTACTAGGAATTGCCAAACATTGCCAAGGCATTGCTCAGGCATTGCCCTGCAGTGCTTGTCATTGTCGAGGCATTGCCATGCATTATGTAAAACATTGCCAAGGTATTACCACGCATTTCCAGGCAATGCCAGAAGTTACCCAGGCAATTCCATGCAGTATTAGGCATTGCCCAGGCATTTTCTATGCATTACCATGCATTTCCTAGGCATTACTAGGCAGTGCCAAGAATTGCTGAGGCATTGCCAAGAATTGCTGAGGCATTTCCCAAGCATTGCCAGGCCTTGCCAGGCGTTTCCAAGCATTGTGAGGCATTACCCACGTATTTCTAGGCATTTCTAAGCATTTCCAAGTATCAACCAGGCACTACGAGGCATTACAATGCATTGCCGAGGCATTGCCAGGTGTGGTAAGGCATCACTAGGAAATTCTCCAGGTGTTTCCAGGCATTGCGAGACATTGCCTAGGCACTTCCTAGGCATTGACAGGTATTTCCAGACATTGTCCAAGACATGCCAGGCATTTCCATGAACTGTGCAGGAATTGCCAGGTATTTTTAGGCATTTTCAAGGCATTGCTCAGCATTGGCAACACTGCCCATGCATTGCTTGGCATTGCCTGGGCATTGCCCAATACTGTCAGGCATTGCCAAACATTGCCTTGGCAATGCAAGGCATTACCCAGGCACGGGGAGGCATTTCCAGTCCTTGCCGAGGCATTACCCATGCATTGCCAGGCATATGTGCCGTTGATTCTCTGCTCTCCCTCTAATGTATGAACTCAAGAGGCAACTGAGTAGCAGATTCAAAATTAAGGACATGGGTCCTCTCGAATTCTACCAAGTTGCAGGTTCAATCGGCCTGAACCAGAAAAACTGCATCAACTCCATCCTTAAGCATTATAATGTGGCAGATTGCAAGCCCTCCAGAACACCCACGAGCTGAGATTGCAAGCTCTCCACCTCAATGTCCCTATCCAACAAATTAGAGAACAAAAGCTGACAGTCTGGGTATTCCATATGAGTCTGAAGTGGGTAGTCTGATGTATGCCATGATTGCCACTCAACGAGATAATGCCCACGCCTTTGGGCACGTGAGCCGGTTTGTGGCCAACCCTCATCCACTGGCAGGCCGTGAAGCGCATCGTGTGTATCTGAAGGGAACCCGACATGTGCAACTCCAGTCCAGAAGCTTTGCTGGATCCGAGTCACTTCATCTCACGTGCTATACAGATTGGGGAGACATGAAAGACAACATAAAATCCACCTCGAGCTTTGTGTGCATGCTAAATGGAGGCGTTGTCAGCTAGGCGAGTTTCCAGCAGGAATGTGTGTCTCTGTGAACAGCATAAGCAAAGTACAATGCCTTGGCTGAGGTGTGTAAAGAGATGTATTTGCTTTGTAGCTTGCTATATGAGATGAAGACACCATAGGGAATGGCAATAGTCATCAATATTGACAACATGAGCACCATTGACATGTCCAAGAACCCAGTCCTCTATAGGCGCGCAAAGCACACTGAAATCCACTACCACTATGCTCGAGACTTGGTCTCCAAGCAGGCAGTGGAGCTTGAGTATGTTGGTACGAAGTTGAATCGGGCCAATATGCCTACAAAGCCACAAGACAAGGATCTCCACTAGGCAGGCAGGCAAGGTATTGGCATGGTCAATGCAGGTGACGAAGGCTGATGACAGCATTTGACGCAAGGTGCAAGGTAGAGGTTTGTTGAATATCTATGCCCCTTTGTCACTGTTGTACAACAGTTCACAAACTCTCTTCCCCTTGTGGAGGTATGATCCATGGAACTGTTGTAGGATGACTGACTTATGCTCTGTATCCTGTGAGATATGAGCTATGGATACACCATATGGATGAATGGTTGGCTAACTTTTTTGGCTATCTTGTTCATTTGACAAAGTAAGAGGTCATAACTTTGATCCTGGCTTCATGCACATCTTGGTTGCAAACTAAGCTTCCAAGAGAGGAGGTCTGTAGCTTCTTGGAAGGTACATGGTTGGTCTGCCACCTTGTCACAAGGATGCTTACGTGTCAAGCCTACAGCGCAAGTCCACGGGTGATGTGGCTGACTCAAGCCATATCTCAAGAACTTATTTTTCACAGGCATCTATAGAAGGACTTGTCTTGCATTCTCATCAATCAACCCTTGCTTGATACTCTCTCACACATCGATGGCTTGAGCTCTTCTTGAGGTGTAATGCTACAACGTTACTTCAATTGAAGGTGAAGTTTATGCCTGATTATGTTTGGAGTACATAACACACACATACAAAGGAAGAAGGTGTAACAACCTTTGTGTGTTTTTTGGTTTTGCGGCTTTTCTGCCAATTCTTTTTTGCTCAATAGCTCAAAAGGAGGGGCAGAGACAGGGAGAAAGAGAGTGATTGGAAGAGAAAGAGAGAGAGTGAGAGGGAGAGGGAGGGTTAGAGAGAGAGAGAGAGGGAGAGACAGAGAGAGCGAGGGAGGGAGAGAGAGAGGGAGAGGCATGCACACATGCACACCACAAGCACACACACACACACACACACACACACACATACACACA
>SZWC01008381.1:9603-29191 GCA_023375785.1 Penium margaritaceum | reverse complement strand
ACACACATACACACACACACACACACACACACACACACACGCACGCACACGCACACATGCACAAGACAGACAGTGCACACAGAGGGCACATGCACATGCATGCATGATGTTGATTCTGTTGTTGCCATTGCTGGTGTTCCTGCTGCTAATGCTGTTGCTACCGTTGTACTTGCTGACTGAGGTTAGGTAGATTCGTGAGCCGTAATTAAATGCAAGAAGCAGCAGGAGAACTTGGGCGAGAAGCAGCACGAGAACTTGGCTAAGAATCAGGAACCCCACAGATTCTCTATTGGGACTTCCGAACCACAAATCTGAGGTTGTTGCACTCAACCGTGTGCACGCCAATGGTCCGAAGTCAAGCTAAACCATTTGGCCATTATTCACGCCTCATGGCAGTCACGTTAGACCACCACCACGCGTGACTCATGCCTCGTGGTCGTCGCAGTCCAACGCAATTCATACATGAAAGGATGGAGGAATTGCACTTATAACTGCAGCAGCAACATTCTTTCCCAATACGAGCTCCAACCCATTCTTAAAAACCTTGCCAATCAGGCCTCTATGAGCTTGACATGACAACAGTTACTCAATTGAGTGAAACTACCCAGCATGTTTCTCATTAACTTATTGGGAAGAATCCCATATACCTTCAACCACTCCCCTGCTTGTTTCAATGATGCATGTGTCTTGCCTTTCACATGTTCATAACAGAGTTTGATTCACACGAATAACAGGCCAGTCGAGCATGTGAATGGTATTGATGATGCCAGTCCAAAATCGCAGATATGGACAAGGGGTAAAGAAAAGGATTTCACTGTGTGAATAAAGATAGGATAAGGGGATTGTGAATGCACTCCTATGATCTTGCCCTTCCCAACCCTTTGGACTGATAAGATTCTAGGAAGCTTCATAGCACGCTTGCCACTGATTGGGCGTTGGCGCTTAGTCAGCTCGCGGCGTCAACACAGGTCGGACGCGAATTTGCAAGGGTTTGGCTAGACGACACGATACAGTGTCAAACGTGCTTCCTTTAATAAACACATGCAGAGAGTGAATGACAACTGAGCAACAATAAGCCTAAACAGTTGCTGGCCGCCTAGAGTCGCTAGGGGCAGCGATGTTTTTGTACCTGCTCAAACTGGCCTAAAATCACAGTTTTGGCCAAAACTCACTGCTCAGATATCATAATCACCCACTGTCTGCACCAGATCATGCAGAACAATGAGCTCTACGCAACGGATCCATGCAAGGTGGTTTGCATCATCCAGACACGAATATCAAGCAAAACAAGGAAATCGGCCAAAATGGCCTGTCCACCGAGAAAGCTTTAGAGCACTCTGAACTGCACTGAGAGCATCCATAAATGTACGAGTGCAGTAGTGAGACGTCAGCGTGTGCTTTCCACAACAGGAAGCACACACAAAGTTGCAGGTCTTCTCATCGCACCGATACAGGCTACCGGGTGCGTCGGTCTGGACCACCGAGAAAATTCCAGCAATGGTAGACCAGCCAGTCAGGCTGTAGAGACGCATCATCTGTGTCACACCCGTCATGTCGTAGGTCCCTGGACGATCAGGAGTCCCGCCAGGTCATCACGATCTCCAATGCGGCCGCTGCTCACCATCATCTCCGCGTGCACCTGTAGCTGCCACGGCCATGGATCGTGATGGGTGGAAGCCACACACACCAACACTCCCCCTGGTTGACACATCCGTCAACACCACAATGGCTGAGCAAAGGCAGGACAGTATAGCTCGGGAAACCAATCATGATGAGCACCGATCAAGCATACTACAGGACAGGGTCTCCTCGTGACAATGGTGCATCCCACCAAGTGCCGGGGTCTCGACCATGCAAGAAGTCAATCACACACCTACGTGTCAAACATTGTGTAAGAGATAGAGAGAAACAAGGTCTCCTTGTGACCCCGGAAAGTGTCTTTGGGTGTGCAGATATTGACCACACCATGCATGGATCATACATAATACATAATACATGGAGGCAATGGGTCTCCACATCAAACCGGTAGCACTCACCAGGTGCGCGGGTCTCGACCAGCATTGTGTCACACCCCAACTCACCTCGCTGTCCTCGAAAGAGTGTTAGGCCAAAACCCACACAACAGCATCCCCCCAGGGCTGCAGAGGCTGGCAGCACAAACAAAGCTGGTGGCTACCCCCAACACAATCCCTGAGAAGGGAGCACGGCTCCCCCATAGCCACATATCCCTACACTGCTATAGCAAGGGTGACGACGATGCTGGTGGGATGTACTCGTACAGAGCCTCACCCTGGAGCGTCATCATAACTGTTGCCGTCGCCCTTATCATCGTCACTGCTGTCGTCACCTACTGATGTGACTGGTGCAACGCTGAGGGCCTCCTCCAAGGCAATCGCCTGTTGTATGGCCTTGAACTACTGAGCTGCATATCGCCTTGTAGCCTCCGCAGTATCAAGGCGCGTGTGGAGCTCGACGAGCTCTGACATAGCAGCCGACTGGCTGGCTGCATCTGCGGCAAGTAGGCGGTCAATCGCGGAATGAACCTGACAGTGGACCTCCATCGTGTGCGTATCAACACAAGTCAGAACCTCCTGCAGCCTCGCGATCTCACCTTGTAGGAAGGAGTGGAGCTGCGCCTGCTCGTCGCACAAGTTGACGTCCTCTGCGTAAGTCGTCGACTCAAGTCCCGCCGGGCCACCAGGTGCTGGTAGAGCGTGAGCGCAAGACAATGAGTTCCCACATAAGTCGTTTTGGGCTGTAGGAATAGCTGCTGCAAAGGCACCTGCTACTCGTGACAGACCTGTCGCTCGGCCATCAGCTACTTGACGGACATCGGCATGTATAGGTACAGCTGCATCCGTGGCGACGCCGCGGTCATCGAAGGTGCGGTCAGTGCCGTGGTGCTCCTTGCGACCCCTGGTGCACAGCCCATCATCCATTGGCTACTCAATATCTGCCTGTCCCAGACCTGTATGTTGTAGAGACCACGTAGCTGCCTCGAGACGCCTGTGTACATCCTCCACACACACTCCATGACAACCTGTCGTGCTGGATCAATCGCGATGTAACAGCCGCTGCTGGCCTCCTAGAGCTCGACCACAATACTCTACACGTGCGCCTGCATTGCAGCCATGGCTGCCTCTTGAGCTTCCATCGCGGAGCTCAAGCGCTCGGCGTAGGCGCTCGTCGTCGCTGTGTCATCGACTCGGACCACCGTGGTGTCAACAACGCTGGTCAAAGAAGCCCTGAGCTGGAGATCCGCACGTCGCTCTGTGTCCTCGACCGTGGCTGCTGTAAGCTCATCTCGTGCCACCGACGTATCGCACACACAGATGTGTGCCATCGTATAGGGGTCATCCTGTGCTTGTGCTATAGCTACTACAAATACGACAGCACACTGGGCCTCTACATCTGTCATCGACTCCGTGTCTGACCAATCCCCCATGTACAACTCGTCGTCCGCACAAGAGGCGTATGTTCCCTTCTTGGGATCAGCCACATGCTCCTGCCGTTGAGCACTATTCCGTGCATCAATCATGTGCTGTCCTGTGGTCGTTGGTGAGCACTCCACCCCTCCACCAGCTGACGGACTAGGAAAAACCAGGAGGGAGTGGTGCACCAACCCCGTGACCAAGGACGAGAGAGACGGCTCTCCTGCAACTCCTGTCACCGCCATAGTAGCTGCTATCGTCCCGGCCATCGTCAGGGTATCAACGGCCTCTGAAGCTGACTCAGCGTCAGACCACTCCTCCTCGGACGAACACTCCTCCACCATAGCGAGATGATGCACCAACTGAGTGTGTCGTAAGTCTCCGGATGCTGCCTCAGTCCTCGGCTCTAAGGTAGTTGTTGGCGAACACTCCATCCCCCCAATGACCGACACATCGCCATAAGGTGGAAGGGGGTGACACACCAATCCTGCAACCAAAGACGATGGAAGCGGCTCCTTGGCAACGTCCGTCACTGCTGGTGATGCTCCTGTCGGCACTACTACTTCTGGCTGAGCACGTCTAGCCTGTGAAGCCATCCACTGTCTCGCTCGACGAGTGCGTGCACGAGGGCTGCCGGTAGAAGTGACGGCTAAGATAGCAACGGGGTCGGAGGTCGGGATGACACCGACTGATTCCAGGACAGAGCAGAGGGCGTCGGATGTGGAGCTAAGGTTGGATGGTGAGGGACCGGCAGGTGATGACACTATAGGAGGTGAGGATGGCGAGGAGGGAGACAAGGATGTCTTTAGCGGCATGGTGGCAACAGCCCGCAAAGAGAGTATATGGTCTCTGAGCTATTGCACCGTACGCTTTACACCCTAGAGCTTAGTGTACAACACTGCCATAGCCCCACTGAAGGGTGCCACGGTATTGGCTGACAACGTCTCTGAGTCTGATGGTGAAGACGAAGGAAAGGACCGTATCCAAGGCGGTCTCCACCATGTAGGACGCTGGCGACACTGGCGCCATCCATGGTGCCGATCCCCATAGTAGTAGCAAGCAAAGCCGTTGGATGACTGAGGCGTATACCACGGCTGGAACTGCCACTGTAGACATGGTGCCTGCGACGTATGCAGAGCCAGTGCCAACCACGGTGCCGGCTGCGCTCCCTGCCACACTAGTGTGCTCATCTCCGGAGCTCGGCGTGGGTGAGTGCACACGACACTTGCTCCCGTTGGCACAAGGCCATAGGTGGAGGTGAGCGATCGAAGCACAATCTCTTAGATGTGATGCAACGCCGTCACGATGACGGTCACCACCGCGCTAGTGGTACGCTGCTGTGCCACTCAAGTGTGCGACCTCAAGTCGTCTTCGAACTGATTCTATACCGGGTGCCATCGTGCTGTGGCCTCAAGCCACCTTTGCTGCTACTGCTACCGCTACAACTCTCGCGGCGGATGCTACTACTGTGGTTCCCGTTGTCAGCCGACGGTGGTGGCCTCAAGCGTACTTAAAAGGTAAAATAGACAAGAGCATAACCTTTTTTATGTTGTTCTCCAAACGCTCGGCGTGATTGGGGCACCCCTTCTCGGGGTCTTACTCAAACACCCCACTCAAGGACCCCCCTATCCTCTTTCTCCCCTTTTTTTTCATGCGTCACCTCCTCAGGTGCCTCTTTTGGGGTTGTTCCAGGGTGCCCCCTTGAGGACCTCCCCCTGTGCTCTCTCCCTCCCCTTTTTTTTTCCGGTCTGGCTCGACCGTCGACGAACTCGTCCGATCGACGAGCTCGCCAATCGGTAGGCTCGCCGATCGGCGGGCTCACCGATTGGCGGGATCGCTGATCGCCGCAAGCTCTTTATGGTCTCATGACGAGCTCGCCCCACGGCGAGCTCATTCGCGGCGTGAAGCTGCAAGGCAGCTTCCCGTCCGCTGCAATGGCGGCAGTGGTAGGTACTGTTGCCGCCCTGGCTGTCGCTGCTGTGCGAGCTGCTGTTGCTTCTACTGTGTGCGTGTGCAAATGCGGCCGCATGCTACAAATGCTCGCCACCACCGCCGCTGTTGCTACTGCCACCGTGCGGTGATGCTATTACTATATTTGCTGCTACTATGCCTGCTGCTTGCTATCGCTGTTGGTGCAGCTGCTTTCCACCGCCGCCGCTGTTGCAACTACTCGCCGCCGCCGCTGCTGCTCATGCGGCTGCTCGCCGCTACTGCTGCTACACCGACGCCTACAACAGCACCCGTGCAACTACTTGCGCAACTGTGGCAGCAGCTGTATGCTGCTACTGTACTGCAGTGCAACTGCGTCATCTTGCTACTACTCCGATGCACTGTGGCTACTGCGGGCTACTACCGACGTGCGTTGCTGCTACACTACTGCTCTGCTACGCTACTTGTCTGCTGCTTCTGCTACTACAACTTAATGTTATTACTTACTGCTGCTGCCCGCTGTTGGTTTGTCATGCATCTCTCATTGTACTCTATTGTGTCTTCTCGGCTTGTGTACATCGGTGCGCAGATAACTGACGGTGAGACTCGACGCTACTTGAGTGTCACTCGGTGGAGGCGACGCACGCTGAGGCCCACTCACCGTTCGCTGGAGCCTCCTCCCTGGAGTGGTGCACTCAGCTCCATCGGTAGGCCTCCTCCGCAGTCGGGCCGCCGGCGGTCACTGCCACTGCTGATGGTGTCTGCATGCACCCAGCGCTGGTTCTGATTGTGGCATTCCGTCTACAGCATCATGCTGTGCTTATGGTCCATGTCTCCTGCTGTGTGGCCCTGTTTGGCATCACTGACTGTCGTAGGCATTGCCTGGGTTCGGAGAGTCATAACTCTTTGCTGCGATTTCTTCAGCTGATTCTGACCACACGACTGCGCTCGCAGCATTGGTATTATGGTATGGTCTAGTTTTCAGGCAAAACGGACGACGCCCGGGTTTTGGGCTGTCGGACGTCTGGCAGGGCTCACCGAGAAAACGCTGCTTGCCAAAAAATAGGTCTAGGACTATTTTCTGATTGGCTCATTAGCTGAGTAACAAGTCCTACACTAGTGGGGTTGAGCTAGAACTTGGAGGGGTCTCCCATTGTTTCTCATTCTTCATTCCTAATTAGTCACTTTCAGTTTTCAGCTGGTTTCTGGTGCTAACACTGGTGTGCGCGTTTCTGAGTAACAAACCCAGAGCTTCCAGACTTAGACTCTAGAGCAACAGACTGAGGGGGCAGCAGACTAAAGCAACGAGCATGGAAGCCCGCACGCTACATCAACAACGCTGTTGTCCCATCCTGCTGCCTAGGATTTCTAGCTTGGTATCAGAGCCACTGCGTAGCAGCAGCAGCAGAACACTGGCGTACACGTGCCAGACAACGCCGGCGGACCCCTATACGCGCCATTGCAGGGGAAATGCTGCCGGATTTTTTCTGGCAGCATTTCCCACCTGGTGGCGGCGTCAGATTTTTTCCCACGGCCACTGGGCCAGGGGAAATGCTGCCGAAGTTTTTTCGGCAGCACTGACCCCCACGCGTGACGCAAGGAGGTGATCGGTAGGCCGCGTCCGACACCTGCGGGTGACGACGCACTCTGCAATGTCATCCAGGTGTAGTGACTGGCACCAGTAAGCAGCAGTAGCAGATTGCAGCAGCGGTAGCCGCAGGCAACGGCAGCAAGCAATGGTAGCAGTAGCCAATAGCAGCTACGTGCAGCAGCAAAAGTGGGCAGCAGCAGCAGCTCGCAGCAGCCTACAACAGCAGTACTCCGCAGTAGCAAGTAGCAGTGGCAGCGAGCAGCAGCAGCCCGCAATAACAACAGCAACAGAAGCAAGCAGCAACAGCAGCAATGAGCAGCAGCGGTAGCGAGCAGCAGCTGCAGCAGTGAGTAGCAGTTGTAGCAGCGAGTAGTTGTAGTTGCTAGCAACAGCAACAGCAGGCTACAGCAGCCACAGCAGCAAACCGCAGCAGCAGCCAGCAGTAACAATAGGAGCAGCGAGCAGCTGCCGGTAGCAGCCAGCAGCGGTTGCTGCTGCTCGCAGCCCAAAGCTTGCCACGAGCGACAGGCTGCGGATAGCGAGCCTGTTGCTTGCATTCAACAGCGGGCTTGCTGCCCGCTGCCCACAGCAAGCAGCAGAGCCCACTATGACAGACGGAAGGGAAAAAAAAAGAAAACAAAGAAACAGAAGAAAAATTCCCCACCCAACCAGCTTCTCTGTCGCGGTTGAAGAAGCTGCCATAGCTACTGTAGAAGCCATAGTAGCCGTAGTAGATCGCAGCAGCAGCATCATCAGTTGCTACTGCAAGTGCACCCACAGTAGCATCAGCAGTAGCGACTGCTGCTACAGCAGCAACAGCAATAGCACCAGCAGTAGTAGCAGCTACAGCAGCAGCAGTAGTAGCAACAGCTGCAGCAGACGTGGCAGCGGCCCCAACAACCGTCGTTGCTGACGTCAGCATCCCACTATTGATGTCACTACTGACGTCACTACTGACGTCATCAATAGAACAAAAAGAGAGGGGAAGGGGGAAGAGCACCAAAGGGTGGGCAGAGAGTGGTCTACGGTAGCTACCCTACCATTACCGTAGCGACAGCTGCTGATGTCAGCCGCCCCGAGCTGACATCACTACTGACATCAGCAACAAAAAGATAAAAGCCCAAGGGCACCAAACCATGGATGGCAGCCCTAGTGGGGAGGGGTCCTCCTATGTCAGGGGGACCCCCAACCCTCCTTTCTTGTAGCGACAGTAGTAGCAGCAGCAGCGGCAGCGGCGGCGGTGGCAGCAGCAGTAGCAACAGTAGCTACAGGAGCAGCAGCAACCTTCTGTCGTCCGTGGTGGCAACCTTGACCCCCTAGCTACTCTTCAGCAACATCTCGCCGCCTTGACGTTGCAGCTTGCAGCCCTGCAGCCATTGGTCTCCTAGACTTCCACTACTACGCCACCACCATTCATCCCTCCAGGGCACGCCAACCCAGTTGTGTCTGCTGCCACGCACTACCTGGCGTAGGAGCAGACTCAGTGCCAGCGACAGACGCCGGCCGCTGGTTGGAGGACTTTGAGACGCCACCGCCGCCGCTTCAGGCTGGCGAGCAGTTCTGGAGTTGGGAGCTCAGCTTCCGCATCTGGACGCAGGTTGAGGGCCTGTGGGCATACTAAATTCTCCCGTATGACCCCACCCTGGCCGACTAGTTGTATGACGTTGGTCGTGGCGTACATGCTCTAGTCCCTGTTACCCCTCCGGCTTCCCGCCTCGCCTTAGAGCCCTTCCTCGGCAACTTCACCGCTGGCGCCACCCCAGACCCTGTAGTCGCGTGGCACGTCCTCACTCATCCCCATCGACTGTCCAGAGAGGCTGAGACCAGCCGCATGCTGCGGGAGTTCAACTCCCAGCACATGGGGGAGAAGAAAACGGTCACCGCCTACTGGCAGCGGGCGGAGGACATCCTTCGTTGCCTTTTCACCTGTACCCCACCCCCCCTAGCCGCGCTCCTCACCATCAACCACGGTGCCACTGACGCATATGCGGACTTCTTCGTGCACTACTCTCACGACGTCATCTCCACCATGGCAGCCTAGGGCACCCTCATACCTTGGGCATACGAGCTCTTCCTCCGGATTGAGGAGACTCGTCTAGAGTCCCAACTCCAGTGCACGGAGGCTCTCGCCTCCCCTGCCGTCGCCTCTGTGGTCATCACCTCCCTTGCCGCTGCTACCTCATCGTCGTCGGGGAAGAAGAAAGCATCGGAACAAGAAAGACAAGGGTCAATAGCAGTAGTAGCAGCAGCCGTCGACCGGCTCCTGCGGTGGCGGAGCGGTCCGCCACAACTGTGGTTAGCCCGGGCATGGGTGGTACACGTGCCCTCTACTGACGGACGAGGCGTGCGTCATCGCCACCATGCGTCACCAGCAGGAGCGCCGTCTCGCCTCTGTCGCTGTAGCTGTCACCGGCTCTCACGCCTCGACCTCAACCAACAGCTCCACCACTCCAGTAGTTTCGCCCGTCCAGCTGACACTAACGCTGCGGCCGCACCATCCGCAGCCATCGACACCTCCGTTTCCTTCACCGACACAGTCCTCCTCCTACCAGGGCTCCACTGCCGTACTAGGTACTTCGTCTACACTCCCGGGTCGTCCTCTCGTGAGCATCAGCTGGAGTAGTTCAATGTGCTCCAGCTCGGACTGCCTCGCCCTCCTCCCCAAGGAAGTGGGAGTTGCATCACCTCCTCCTCTCCTATCTAGTCCTACATGACTAAGACTGAGCTGCGGTTGTCTCTAGTTTCCTCGTCTGTCTCATCGTCTCCCGTGGTCTCCTCTACCCTTTTCCAAGACGACGTTGCGTGGCTTGACGATTGGCAGTCTCGGTTCGCGCCTCCTCCCATCGCGTCCGCATCCCTTGCTTGCTACCATGTTTACCTTAGCGATCTGGCGACCTTGGTCCAAGACCCTGCTGAGATCTGGATCATCGACTCCGGGGCCACGCATCACATGACGGCCTCTCGTGAGGCCTTTAGTATGCTCGGTCCTGTAGGCGATGTCTTTGGTGTCCGGAGGGGCTCCGGCCAGTTGTTATCTATCCGTGGTATTAGCGTCGTTCGTTATTGTGGTCGTACCGGTGACGTCTTTCTGACCGATGTCCTCTTCGTCCCAGGTCTCGAGCTCAGCCTCCTGTCCGTCATTTCCCTTGACCATATGAGCATGGACGTTGTGCATTCGCGTGGTGTTGGCACTGTGTCGTTGCGTCCGTCTGGTCTTGTCGTACTGCACGCCACTTGCCCGCGGCAACTTGTGGCATGTACCTCGCCTCTCCTCCTCTCCTCCCGTCTCCTCCCCGTCGGCCGCCACAGGCCATGTGTTTGTCACCAGCACGCTCTCTCCTTAGCACACCTACCTCTTGCACCGTTGCCTTTGCCACGTCCGCTCTGCCGCCGTAGACAGCATGCTCCGCACCCAGCCGCCCAAGGGCCTTGACCCGAAGACTTTCCCTCTCCCGTGCCCCACCGAGTCCATTGATTGCGTTTAGGGGGAAGATGCACTGGTCCACGTACCCTTTATCTTCCTCCCGTGTATCCACCCCTCTCGACCTAGTTCATTCGGATGTCATGGGCCATCTCCCCACCAAGCCTGTCGGCAAGCATGGCCGTTATGTCCTCACCCTTACTAACGACTATTCTCGCTACCGCTGGGTCTTCTGCCTTCGGCAGAAGAGCGATGTCTCCTGAGCTATCCAGGACTGGCTTGTCCTTGCGGAACGCGAGTGTGGCCGCTCTCTTTGGTGCTTTCACTCCGATCGCGTTGGTGAGTCCATAGGTGAGACCACGACCTTTTTTGCCTCCCGCAGGATCCACCGTGAGACGTTTGCGCCCTACACGCCCGGCCAGAACAGTGTCTCCAAATGGTGGAACCGTACCATGGCCGACACCGTCCGCACCACGCGAGTCGAGTCAAGTCTCTCCAATGGCTTCTATTTTGAAGCCATGGCCTACATGACCTGGGTCTGGAACCGGATTCTCCACGGTTTACTTCCCCGCCGGTCCACGCCGTTAAACCATTGGTGCAGTCAACGCGCTGACCTCCGCCCGGCTCGCATCTGGGGCTGCGTGGCCATTGTGTGGCTACCCGCCCCACAACTAGGCGGCAAGCTCGCCCCCCACAAACGTCCCTGCACCTTCCTCGGTGTCTCTCATCAGTACAAGGCCTTCTCGGATCCCTCTCGGAACTACATCGTCAACTCCCGCGATGTCCTCTTCTTCGAGGACCTGTTTCCTTGCAACCTCATTTGTTCCGGCTCGTCCGTGTCTATCACGTTGCGTGGAGGAGTGGTGAGTCTGTCCTCCATCCTACCGCTTTCGGATGACACATCCCTCTATCCCTCCAAGCTGACAGCCCCAGTCACGTCCACTGGCTCCTCCGGGCCAGTAACTCTAGTAGCGTCCACTAGCCCCTTCGAGCCGGCAGCCTCAGTCGCATCCACTAGTCCCTCCGGGCCGGCAGTCCTAGTCGCGTCCACGGGTCCCTCCGAGCCGGCGGCCCCAGTCAAGTCCACAAGCCCCTTCGAGCCAGCAGCCCTAGTCGCGTCCGCTGACTCCTCTGAGCCAGCATTCCAAGTCGCGTCCACTGGCCCCTCCGGGCCGGCAGCGCCAGTCACGTCCACTAGCCCATCCGAGCCAGCAGCCCCAGTCGCCTCCACTAACTCCTCTGGTCCAATAGCCCCATTTGCATCCGCTTGTCCCTCCAGGCCAGCAACCCTGGTTGTATCTGCTGGCCCCTCTGGGCCAGCAGTGCCGTCCGCCTCCGTTGGCTTGTCGAACTCAGTGCCATCGCCTGCCCTGCCATGCTACACACGTGGCCCAGGCGGCAGCCTCTGACCCAGGCCGTCGGTGAGCGTGACATCATACTGACGGCCTGGGACAAGGTACTCAGACACGGAGGTACAAGGTCACGTCCACTGTCTCCCCCAGCTGTGTAGGGTCATCCACCTTCAGGGCATCCTGCCCATCAGGTGTGAGTGGTGTGGAAGCAGTGGGCACTGCACCAAGGAGATCGCTAAAGCGCTCCTCCACGACTCGTGCGTATCGGGCCTGATGCAGCAACAGTGTCCGATGTCTGCGATCTCGCACAATCTCCATACCAAGAAACACCGATGCAGGACCGAGGTCCTTCATCCTGTGGGCGGTCTGCACAAAAGCCTTGGCCTCCTTTACGGCCTCCCATGACGGAGACGCGATCAGAAGGTCATCAACATAGACCAGGATGGCGGAAAACCGCTCGGGTGTCAGTAGGATGAAGAGTGAGGGGTTTGCCTCGCTCTGTACGTACCCTGCGCGAGTCAAGGTGCCAGTGATCTCCCAGTTCCAACACCGTGGAGACTGCTTGAGGCTGTACAAGGACTTGCACAAGCGCCAGACCTTGTCACCGATCTCAAAGCCTGGTGGCTGAGCCACGTAGATCTCCTCATCCAAAGAGCCATGGAGGAACGCGTTGTTCACATCCATCTGGTGCAGTTCCCAGTCATGATGAGCTACTACACCGAACAGAGCTCGAGCTGAGGTCATGCGGCCGACAGGGGCAAAGGTGTCAGTGTAATCAACTCCCTCAATCTGAGAGAACCCCTTGACGACCAAGCGGGCCTTGTAGCGTTCCAGTGAGCCATCCGGCTTCACTTTTCTGCAAAAGACCCAGTGGACCTGAATCGCCTTCCTCCCAGGGGGAAGGTCGACCAGCTCGTAGACTCCGTGCTCTCGGATAGCGCGAAGCTCATCCTCGCAAGCAGCTCGCCAGGCATCAGCATCCTNTGGCCTGACGGCCACGAGATCAGCTGCTGCGTCACAGGCGATATGGAACTCGCGAGTGACCAGGTCGTGCCCTATGGGGCACGCTGGGTGTACCTCTGAAAGCTCAGTGCGGACACTCAGGCCTAAGGCCTTTGTGCCTGGATCACCGCTCGCAATGCTGCGAGAGGAACGTCTGGGTCCGGAACCCGACGCTCGTTGAGCTCCGGAATCCAGTGGTCGAAGGCGACCACCGGGCTCACGGGAGTAACCGGAGGTCGAGGGGCGCACCTCAGGCTCAGGAACAGGTACGACAATAGGGACACGTACGACCACAGCTGGTGAGGGCTGAAACGAGGCAGGCGGAGATGCCACGCACGGAGATGCGTGTGTGGCGGACACTGAGCTGGGAGTGACAGCGGGCAAGGCTGGCCCCGACACTGAGACAGGAGTGTCAGCCGACGTAGGGACAGGAGTGGGCTGGGCTGGGTCAGACGCCGGAACAGGGGTGCCAGTGGACACAGAGGGTGATGCAGGAGGAGGCGTGGGAGCAGCGGTACCTGTGGGGTGTGAAGCAGGCTGGACAGGCGGGATCTCTGGACCAACGGCAATGATAGCCGGATCATCAAGTGCTGGAGATCGAGAGGGGACTCGAGCGGACACATCAGCCTGACGAGAAATNCCCTCACAGGAAGGGACATGAGATGCAGAGAGCGCTGTGATCGAAGTCAGATCACGGTATGTGAGTGACTCAAAAAACAGCGCGTCACGGGACTCAATGACACGACGGCGAGTGGGGTCCCAAAAGCGCCAGGCCTTCGACCGCGGGGAGATGCCGATGAAGGCACACAAGCGACCCCGAGGGGAGACCTTGGACCCCTGCTGGTCCTCGGTGTACCATACAGAGGCTAGGGATCCCCAGACGCGTGCGAGACAAAGATCAGCACGGTGGCCAAACCAGAGCTCATACGGTGAAACATGATCCAGAAGCGGACCATGCGAGAGGCGGTTCCAGACCCAAGTCATGTAGGCGAAGCCCTCGAACGCGAAGGACTCCGGGAGACCGCACTCAGACCGCATGGCGCGGACCGCATCCTCCATGGTGCGGTTCCAGCGCTCAGATACACCTTTCTGCTGTGGTGTAGCAGGAGTGGAGACCTGGTGAAAAATGCCGTGCTCAGCAAAGAAGGAGTCCATCTCGCCGAGGAACTTGCCGCCGCAATCCGAGCAAAAGGTATGTAGAGTGTGGCGAGACTGACGCTCAGCCATCACGAGCCAGAGCCAAACCGCAAGGGCGGCGTCGCTCTTCTGACGCAGACTGTAGACCCACTGCATCCGGGTGAAGTCATCAGTCAGCGTCAGAACATACCGGCCCCTCTCGGACAGCGACTCGACCGGGAGAGGACCGAGCAGGTCCGAGTGGACCAACTCGAGGGGCCTCAGCGCTATTGAACGCGAATCAGGGTAGGTGCACCGGTGCATCTTTCCCTGAGCGCAAAAAAGACAGTCGGTCTTGGGTGGCTTCTCGAAAGAAGCCACGTCATGACCAAGAGCGGGCTGTGTCCGGATGAGCTTTGATACAGTGTCGGACCCCACATGACACGGACGTCGGTGAAGCAACCGCTGGTGTTCCGGGGATAGAACACCAGTGAAAAAAACGCGACCAGAGGAGGAAGAAGAGCAAGGGGAGGAGGGCCGAGCAATGCGGTACAAATCATCTACGACTAAAGCACGCAGGACAATGCTACAGGTGTCAAGAGCAGTCACAGTCGCTGAATCAGCGGTATGCTCAACGGAGAGACCCATCAGAGTGCAGGCACGCACAGACAGCAGACTGAGCTCAAGATCAGGCACAAACAACACGTCAGAGAGCTACAGGGGGCCAGACGGACCATCAAAGCATACAACCCCAACACCATGAACCGGTAAGGACTGACCAGAACCTGTACGAACAGAACGGACAGTCATGACAGGACCAAGTACCACAAAGTCACTACGACGGCACGTCATGTGGTGGGTGGCACCGTAATCGATGATCCAAGTGCCATCGGAGTCACGACTGGTGGACGTCACTATACAACGAGCAATGGAACACTCGGCATCAGAGGGACACTGAGCCGTCAGTGGGAAGGAACGAAGTACATCACGAAGGTCAGACTCATGAATCCAGTTAGTACAGTCAGGCCCATCATCATCACATGCGGATTGTGCTCCCCCACACGTGTCATCACGAGTCACGAGGACGGACGAACAAGCAATCTGTGACCCACTCGACGATGACAACACACTCGCACCTCCCTGAAAGTGAAGCGGCAGAAGATGACAAAGCTCGGCGATGGTGCGGTCACGTGGGTCTAGGTCACTGCTGCTCGCCGGTGAGGATGCAGGAACAGCTGCAGTCGTAGTCGCCGCGCGTCCAGAGGAGTGTGCGGTCGACGTGCCGGACACGGTGCGAGCAGCATGGGCAGCCTGAAGTCCGCGAGTGATGCGCTCCCAGTCGAGCGGCTGCTGGCACTCGGTGTAGCGATGGGCACCTCCACAGTTGTAGCAGTGCACGGAACGGCCACTGCTACCACTAGATGACGACTGCTGCTGACCTAATCCGCGCTTCCTATTCTTCTTCTTCCCCTGGGCAGCTGCTGCAATGCCCTGCGTCTGCGTGGGTGTAGACGGAGTCGAAGAGGAGGAGGAAGATGAGGTCATGATGGAGGTAGATGAGGGTGACTACAGGAGGGAAGATGGTTGTGAGGCGAGGACTGCTGCAGCGAGGGAAGTCTCCTGATGTGCTACTGCTGCCTCGTGAGCCGACGTCACGTGGAGGAAAAGCTGATGGGCCCAAGGGAGCAGCTGCAGGGTGGCTGAGAAAGGCTCGAGAGCAGCGTCGCTGTACCGTATGAATATGTCGGTGTACTCCAGGCGAACTCCGAGCATGATCGTCCGAAGCGCCCACAGCTGTGTGCCCCCTGAGGTCCCCAGACGCGTGTAGATACGCATGGCGCGTCGCCAGTAATCCGCCGCAGGCTCCGCTGGTCCCTGACGGAGTGAGTGGAAAGCACGAATGTGTGACGCACGCGTGGCGTGCGTCTCTGCGGCCAGTAGGGACAACGCCAGATCCCAGCCTCCACGAGGATCTGCTCCGGAGCCTGTGCCAGCCTCGCCGAGGAAGGGGCGGAGGTCAACGACAGTCTCGCGTGGCATAGCGTAGAGAAGTCCTCGCATGGCCCGGGCTGCTGTCAGCACCTGTTCTGGATCTGTAGACTGGTATGGGTTGTGGTAGTAAGGCCACACTCCCTCAGAAGTGGCCCACACCTGAAACAGGATCTCCCAACAGTCAAATCCATCCTCGCTGATGTACCGTGGAGGTGGTGCCTCAAAGTCCTTTGGCTGCCGCTCCGTGGGGAGAGCAGCCGCAGGCTGAGGAGGGCGAGAGACGAGAAAAACTCCTGGAAGGGGTGATCACCGGGGAAGTCAGGTGACGGTCGTATCGGGGACACGGGTGGAGGTCGGATACCCGTCTGCAGCTAACGAAGGCGCTCCTGTAGAAGACGAATCTCCCGCTCCTGGGAGTCATCCTCGAAGCCTGGCATGAATGGCTCGTCATCAAGGAGATCCGCTCGTGGTGGGAAACCACACCAGGAGGTGAAGCAGGCGGGGCACCTGTCACGGGCACCTGAGCCGAGTGCTGGGTGGAGGCCGCAACGCCGGGAGCTCCCTCAGAAATCCGCGGAGGAGCCGTGGACTGAGCGCGCAGGAGCTCAGTCAGCGTGCGGATCGCGTCAGTCTGCTCTCGCTACAGACGTCGCAGCTCCTCCTGCTGGCTGCGCAGGTCCTCAATGGCCTGCGAGCGAGGGCTCAATACCCCTGAAGAGGAGGAGGAGGGATCACCTGGTCCCTTGTCCTTGTCGTCGGGCGAACTCATGTCGCCGCTCACTATGGGACGGCAGGTCAAGTTTGTCGGATTTCAAAACCATCTGCGTTTCTCGAGAATTTGAAACGCTGGCAACTTTTGACTTTCCGGGTGAAAATTTGGCTAAGTGTAATGCTGACATCAGCAAGTGGTTGATGACGTCAGCACGACCTGATGACGTTTACAATCAACAATGCTGACGTCAGCTCGTCCCCCCGCCCTTTTTTTTTCTTTTTTCTTTTTTTTGCTTGTCACGGTTCTGCCGTTACGCGGTGGCGCGCGGCAGCTCCGCAGAAGCTGCGCAACAACTTCCGCCCAGCTGCTGCTGTAGTTGTGCTGTCAGCTGCAGCAGCAGCTGCGTAGCTGCGTGTGCAGCGGTGGCAGCAGCGGCTGCGCTGCTGCTGCTGCTGCTGCGCGCGGCGGCTGCTACTGCGCGCGGCGCTGCAGCTGCTGCTGGCTGCCACCGCCGCGCGCTGCTGCTGGCTGCCGCCGCCGCGCGCTGCTGCTACTGCCACTGCTGCGCTGCTGCTGCCGCCGCGACTGCCACTGCTGCTGCTGTGCCACTGCCGCTGCTGCGCTGCTGCTGCCGACGCCGCTGCTGCGCTGCTGCTGCCGCCGCTACTGCCACGCTGCTGTGGCGGCCGCTGCTGGTGCGCTGCTGCCGCCGCCGCCTCTGCTGCTGCTGCTGCTCTGCTGCTGCGGCTGTGGGGGGAGTGGCGGCTGCACGCACCGCAGCCGCTACACACCTCGGCGTGGCGGTACGCGTCGCTGCTGCTGCCTCAGCAGCTGCGATCTCACGTGGTGGGTGGAGTGCGTGGACGGCGACCGGCCGTCTCCAACAGGTCCCAGAAGGTCTGCTGCAGCGGTGACTCTCACTGCTGCTGCTTTGCTGCGTCTCTGCTGCGCAGCTCAGTGAGAATTGTCTCACTGCTCTGATACCATGAGAAAGTGCGTAGAAGCTTCCTAGCAACACGGCCGCTGACCGGGCGTCAGTGCCTGGTGAGACGGTGACGACAGTCACAGGTCGTACACACAACGGCAAGGGTTTGGCTAGGAGACACAAGTCAAAGTGTCAGAATACTTCAATATAGCATATGCAGAGAGGAATGACAACTGACAGGTCCAGGGCATAAATACCTGTCGCGGCGCATGGCGGGTGTTGCACGCGACAGTCTTAGAGCTATCCTAAAACCGGCCCAAAACCACTGTTTTGGCCGTAACTCTGCGCACACATGTCAGAATCCTACGCCGTCTGAACCTAGACGTGCATAATCAAAAGACGGACGCAACGACTGGTCACATGCATGCATCCATCGACTGACAGCGAGTATACAATGCAAAAACATGCAAATGTGCCTCATGCCCAGTCCGCCGAAAGGCGCCTGCAAGACGTAGAAGGCACAGCAAGGAGTCCCAGTGACATCTGGGTCTCTGGAACAGTGGTCGGTTAGCTCCAGGCGGGTAGTCCGCCGCATGTCGTTGCGCCGATGTCACCAGGGCCGCCTGCCTCAGGGATGTGCACGAGTATGGACACGGCCGAGTGGTCACAGGAAACTGTACAGGAGCGGCACAAAGCACAACACACACCACATTTCAAGATGTACTTGCATGGAATTGTTTCCTTATTCGCGAAAAAGAAGGGCACACTTGAGCAGGGGAAGTGCTCGTGTCTCACATGCAAATTTAGGGCATTAAAGCTACCATGGATGGCAAAAACACGCACAATCGTACCAGTGTACTGTTTAGGCAGTGCTTTCTACGAGAAGCTGCACTTCATTACCACGCACGCTTCGCTTGCAACATTCACACTTGTCCGATCATGCTACGATGATTTCCGATGTGGATGGCAACAGAGCACCAGCAGTCACAGGTGCAAAGGATGGCTGGCGCAAAGGTTGACGCGGTGTTTGTGTGACATCTGTCGCTAACGCTGGGATATACAAGCAAAAGGTCGTACTCTCTCTATCAGGGAAGGGGACCAAATGTGGACTGCATCGAGTCATCCAGAGAAGAGTGCCTCTGAGGATGTCGATACACCGTCCACTGAGGCTGAATGCGTCTTCCCCTCTGCTGCGAGGTCGAAGTGGCAAGGGGAAACCACCGCGTACATGGATCGGGCTTGAAGCATGGTGAGACATGAAAACATCCCGAGAGTGCAATCGCCAATGCCAGAGTTGCCTCAGGCTTGTTCGCACAAGATCATGTCTTTGTATGACTTATTGGTTCGACGCTTTTGCGCTTCTGCTGCCAGGCCGGTGTGGCGGAGGCAGCGGCCGCAGGTACGGCATGCGCTTCAAGTCAAGCTCCCACGAGCCATCGGCTCTTTGCCGCAGCGGCGGCAGCCCAGCCTCTGGCCCGGCGGAGTAGTCGTAGGTGACGCGCTGCGCCTCCACCTCGGGAGTGTCCCTCGGGCCCTCTGAGCACGTCGCAACACAAAGAGCACGTCGCAACACAAACAGCACGTCGCAACACAAACAGCACGTCGCAACACAAACAGCACGTCGCAACACAAACAGCACGTCGCAACACAAACAGCACGTCGCAACACAAACAGCACGGCAGCACAAAGAGGGCGGACTGGACACTTCAGCACAAACAGTATAGGAGCACAAAGAGGGTGGAGATCCATAACATTCTTGTCATCATAAGAGGGCAGAAGGAGGAAGAAGCGCTTCACGTCAACAAGGACATGGAGAATGTCGCGTATGATTCGGCTGGAGCGGCAGCCCTGTCTCCGGCTTGGTAGAGTCGTAATCAGTGGAATGTCAAGTTTTGGAAGTTTTGGAGCGTTCCCCGGGCTGTAGGACAGACGACAAAGGACGAAGGACGGAGAACGGAGGAAAAACTTTGAAGGGAAAAGGTTGGAGGATCAAGTAAGAATGATGAACGATTAGGAACAAAGGATGAAGCACCAAAGACGGCGGACAGAGGACGGAGGTCAGAAGGTGAAGGATGAATCACTTGGGGGGGAAGGAGGAGGAGGAGGAGGAGGATGAG
>SZWC01008380.1:96080-117742 GCA_023375785.1 Penium margaritaceum | reverse complement strand
AGTTCGCACCACTCCTCAACCAGTTCGCTCCACTCCGCAACCTGTTCGCACTACTCCGCAACCAGTTCGTACCACTACGCAACCAGTTGGCACCACTCCGCAACCAGTTCGCACCACTCTGCACGCAGTGCGCACCACTCCGCAACAAGTGCGCACCACTCCACAACCAGTTCGCACCACTCCGCAACCAGTTCGCACCACTTCGCAACCAGTTCGCACCACTCTGCTTCCAGTTTGCACCTCTCCGCAACTAGTTTGCACCACTTCAAACCAGTTCGTACCACTCCGCAACCAATTCGCACCACTCCGCAACCAGTTCGCACCACTTTGCACCCAATGCGCACCACTCCGCAACTAGTGGGCAGCACTCCACAACCAGTTCGCACCACTCCGCAACCAGTTTGCACCACTCAGCAACCAGTTCGCACCACTCCACAACCAGCTCGCACCACTCCACAACCAGTTCGCACCACTCCGCAACTAGTGGGCAGCACTCCACAACCAGTTCGCACCACTCCGCAACCAGTTTGCACCACTCAGCAACCAGTTCGCACCACTCCACAACCAGCTCGCACCACTCCACAACCAGTTCGCACCACTCCGCAACCAGTTCGTAACACTCCGCAACCAGTTCGCACCACTCCCCAACAAGTTCGCACCACTCTGCAACCAGTTCGCACCACTCCGCAACCAGTTCGCACCACTCCACAACCAGCTCGCACCACTCCACAACCAGTTCGCACCACTCCGCAACCAGTTCGTAACACTCCGCAACCAGTTCGCACCACTCCCCAACAAGTTCGCACCACTCTCCAACCAGTTCGCACCACTCCGCTACCAGTTCGCACCATTCTGCAACCAGTTCACACCACTCCGCAACCAGTTGGCACCACTCCGCAACCTGTTCGGCCACTCCGCAATCAGTTCGCATCACTCTGCAACCAGTTCGCACCACTCCGCAACCAGTTCGCACCACTCCGCTACCAGTTCGCACCATTCTGCAACCAGTTCACACCACTCCGCAACCAGTTGGCACCACTCCGCAACCTGTTCGGCCACTCCGCAATCAGTTCGCATCACTCTGCAACCAGTTCGCACCACATCGCAAACAGTTCACACCACTCCGCAACCAGTTCGCACCACTCTGCAACCAGTGCGCACCAATCAGCAACCAGTTCTCACCACTCCGCAACCAGGTTGCACCACTCCGCAACCAGTTCGTACCACTCCGCAACCAGTTCACACCACTTCGCAACCAGTTCGCACCACACTTCAACCAGTGCACACCACTCAGCAACCAGTTCCCACCACTCCGCAACCAGATCGCACCACTCCGCAACCAGTTCGTACCACTCCGCAACCAGTTCACACCATTCCGCAACCAGTTCACACCATTCCGCAACCAGTTCGTACCACTCCGCAACCAGTTCGCACCACTCCGCAACCCGTTCGCACCACTCCACAACCAGTTTGCACCACTCCACAACCAGTTTGCACCACTCCACAACCAGTTTGCACCACTCCACAACCAGTTTGCACCACTCCACAACCAGTTTGCACCACTCCACAACCAGTTTGCACCACTCCACAACCAGTTTGCACCACTCCACAACCAGTTTGCACCACTCCACAACCAGTTTGCACCACTCCACAACCAGTTTGCACCACTCCACAACCAGTTTGCACCACTCCACAACCAGTTTGCACCACTCCACAACCAGTTTGCACCACTCCACAACCAGTTTGCACCACTCCACAACCAGTTTGCACCACTCCACAACCAGTTTGCACCACTCCACAACCAGTTTGCACCACTCCACAACCAGTTTGCACCACTCCACAACCAGTTTGCACCACTCCACAACCAGTTTGCACCACTCCACAACCAGTTTGCACCACTCCACAACCAGTTTGCACCACTCCACAACCAGTTTGCACCACTCCACAACCAGTTTGCACCACTCCACAACCAGTTTGCACCACTCCACAACCAGTTTGCACCACTCCACAACCAGTTTGCACCACTCCACAACCAGTTTGCACCACTCCACAACCAGTTTGCACCACTCCACAACCAGTTTGCACCACTCCACAACCAGTTTGCACCACTCCACAACCAGTTTGCACCACTCCACAACCAGTTTGCACCACTCCACAACCAGTTTGCACCACTCCACAACCAGTTTGCACCACTCCACAACCAGTTTGCACCACTCCACAACCAGTTTGCACCACTCCACAACCAGTTTGCACCACTCCACAACCAGTTTGCACCACTCCACAACCAGTTTGCACCACTCCACAACCAGTTTGCACCACTCCACAACCAGTTTGCACCACTCCACAACCAGTTTGCACCACTCCACAACCAGTTTGCACCACTCCACAACCAGTTTGCACCACTCCACAACCAGTTTGCACCACTCCACAACCAGTTTGCACCACTCCACAACCAGTTTGCACCACTCCACAACCAGTTTGCACCACTCCACAACCAGTTTGCACCACTCCACAACCAGTTTGCACCACTCCACAACCAGTTTGCACCACTCCACAACCAGTTTGCACCACTCCACAACCAGTTTGCACCACTCCACAACCAGTTTGCACCACTCCACAACCAGTTTGCACCACTCCACAACCAGTTTGCACCACTCCGCAACCAGTTTGCACCACTCCACAACCAGTTCGCACCACTCCCCAACCAGCTCGCACCATTCCGCAACCAGTTCGCACCACTCCGCAACCAGTTCCCACCACTCCGTAACCAGTTTGTACCTCTCCGCAACCACTTCGCACCACACCGAAACTACTTCGCACCACTCTGCAACCAGTTCGCACCACTCCACAAGCCCGTTCGCACCGCTTCGCAATCAGTTTGCACCACTCCGCAACCAAGTCGCACCACTCCGCAATCCGTTTGGACAACTCCGCAACCGGTTCACCACTCCTCAACCAGTTTGCACCACTCCACAACCAGTTTGCACCACTCCGCAACCAGTTTGCACCACTCCACAACCAGTTCGCACCACTCCGCAGCCAGTTCGCACCTCTGCGCAACCAGTTCGCACCACTCATCAACAAGTTCTCACCACTCAGCCACCAGTTCGCACCACTCCGCAGAGTCGCACCACTCAGCAACCAGTTCGCACCACTCCGCAACCTGTTTGCACCACTCCACAACCAGTTCGAACCACGCCACAACCAGTTTGCACCACTCCGCAACCAGTTTGCACCACTCCGCAACCAGTTCACACCACTCCGCAACCAGTTCGCACCACTCCGCAACCAGTTTGTACCACTCCGCAACCAGTTTGCACCACTCCGCAAGCAGTTCGCACCACCCGCAGCCCGTTTGCACCACTCCGCAACCAGCTCACACAACTCTGCAATGGCAACCAGTTTCCACCACTCCGCAACCAGTTCGCACCACTCCACAACCAGTTCGCACCACTCCACAACCAGTTCGCACCACTTTGCAACCAGTTCGCACCACTCTGCAACCAGTTCGCACCACTCCGCAGCCAGTTCCCACCACTCGGCAACCAGTTTGCACCACTCCGCAACCACTTCGCACCACCCGGCAACTACTTTGCACCACTCAGCAACCAGTTCGCACCACTCCGCAAACAGTTCGCACCACTCCACAACCAGTTCGCACCACTCCGCAACCAGTTCGCACCACTCCTCAACAAGTTCACACCACTCCGCAACCAGTTCGCACCACTTCGCAGCCAGTTCGCACCACTCCGCCATCAGTGCGCACCACCCTACAACCAGTTCGCACCACTTCGCAGCCAGTTCGCACCACTCCGCCATCAGTGCGCACCACCCTACAACCAGTTCGCACCACTTCGCAGCCAGTTCGCACCACTCCGCCATCAGTGCGCACCACCCTACAACCAGTTCGCACCACTTCGCAGCCAGTTCGCACCACTCCGCCATCAGTGCGCACCACCCTACAACCAGTTCGCACCACTTCGCAGCCAGTTCGCACCACTCCGCCATCAGTGCGCACCACCCTACAACCAGTTCGCACCACTTCGCAGCCAGTTCGCACCACTCCGCCATCAGTGCGCACCACCCTACAACCAGTTCGCACCACTTCGCAGCCAGTTCGCACCACTCCGCCATCAGTGCGCACCACCCTACAACCAGTTCGCACCACTTCGCAGCCAGTTCGCACCACTCCGCCATCAGTGCGCACCACCCTACAACCAGTTCGCACCACTTCGCAGCCAGTTCGCACCACTCCGCCATCAGTGCGCACCACCCTACAACCAGTTCGCACCACTTCGCAGCCAGTTCGCACCACTCCGCCATCAGTGCGCACCACCCTACAACCAGTTCGCACCACTTCGCAGCCAGTTCGCACCACTCCGCCATCAGTGCGCACCACCCTACAACCAGTTCGCACCACTTCGCAGCCAGTTCGCACCACTCCGCCATCAGTGCGCACCACCCTACAACCAGTTCGCACCACTTCGCAGCCAGTTCGCACCACTCCGCCATCAGTGCGCACCACCCTACAACCAGTTCGCACCACTTCGCAGCCAGTTCGCACCACTCCGCCATCAGTGCGCACCACCCTACAACCAGTTCGCACCACTTCGCAGCCAGTTCGCACCACTCCGCCATCAGTGCGCACCACCCTACAACCAGTTCGCACCACTTCGCAGCCAGTTCGCACCACTCCGCCATCAGTGCGCACCACCCTACAACCAGTTCGCACCACTTCGCAGCCAGTTCGCACCACTCCGCCATCAGTGCGCACCACCCTACAACCAGTTCGCACCACTTCGCAGCCAGTTCGCACCACTCCGCCATCAGTGCGCACCACCCTACAACCAGTTCGCACCACTTCGCAGCCAGTTCGCACCACTCCGCCATCAGTGCGCACCACCCTACAACCAGTTCGCACCACTTCGCAGCCAGTTCGCACCACTCCGCCATCAGTGCGCACCACCCTACAACCAGTTCGCACCACTTCGCAGCCAGTTCGCACCACTCCGCCATCAGTGCGCACCACCCTACAACCAGTTCGCACCACTTCGCAGCCAGTTCGCACCACTCCGCCATCAGTGCGCACCACCCTACAACCAGTTCGCACCACTTCGCAGCCAGTTCGCACCACTCCGCCATCAGTGCGCACCACCCTACAACCAGTTCGCACCACTTCGCAGCCAGTTCGCACCACTCCGCCATCAGTGCGCACCACCCTACAACCAGTTCGCACCACTTCGCAGCCAGTTCGCACCACTCCGCCATCAGTGCGCACCACCCTACAACCAGTTCGCACCACTTCGCAGCCAGTTCGCACCACTCCGCCATCAGTGCGCACCACCCTACAACCAGTTCGCACCACTTCGCAGCCAGTTCGCACCACTCCGCCATCAGTGCGCACCACCCTACAACCAGTTCGCACCACTTCGCAGCCAGTTCGCACCACTCCGCCATCAGTGCGCACCACCCTACAACCAGTTCGCACCACTTCGCAGCCAGTTCGCACCACTCCGCCATCAGTGCGCACCACCCTACAACCAGTTCGCACCACTTCGCAGCCAGTTCGCACCACTCCGCCATCAGTGCGCACCACCCTACAACCAGTTCGCACCACTTCGCAGCCAGTTCGCACCACTCCGCCATCAGTGCGCACCACCCTACAACCAGTTCGCACCACTTCGCAGCCAGTTCGCACCACTCCGCCATCAGTGCGCACCACCCTACAACCAGTTCGCACCACTTCGCAGCCAGTTCGCACCACTCCGCCATCAGTGCGCACCACCCTACAACCAGTTCGCACCACTTCGCAGCCAGTTCGCACCACTCCGCTGTTGTAGATTTGCCCCTCTGCATGCCCAAGTGCGGCGCCGGAAGACGCCAACGAGCCGCCAGAGAGAGGAAATTCCTCGTCGACGGATCTGGAGACTCGATGAATGCTTGGATCCTAAAATGGAGGATTGTCCCTCAAAGTTGACGATTTGTTGAATCCGGTGGAAGTTGCTTCACCGAAATCGGACTAGTAACAAGGGAGATATGGACTTCCGAAGTTGGGGTGTGCGTGGCGGTTCTGGGAGCCGGCCGCGGTTCGACTTCCGGTGATTTATCGACCGGAATGAGTAACAAAATGCCATCTGGGGATTTTGCTCCGGAAGGTCTGCCGAGGCGTCCGGTGGATGATCCGCCGGATTTCGGGAGTGCAGTTTGTTACTGAGGGACTTAGCCAAAATACTGGCTCGGAGTCCGAAACTCAGTAGTGCGGTTTATTACTCGGGGACTTAGTCAAAATTCCAATTGGAGGTCCGCGAACATGTTTCGACCCACATCAATCCCCGTCACCAAACTCGATGATTAACTCATTGAAACAGACCCCAAAGGCGTGAGGGGCGCCGCACCTCCGGAATGGCGTTTTGATGGGTCCTTGATGTGTGAAGGCGTCTCGACGGGCGACGTGGTGCGCGCCGCCGAGTGAGCGGCTGGTTTGGGGTACTGTGCTTTGACTGACGTAGCGGGAGCTACGGTTATCCGAAGCGCGCACCGTTTCGTGCGTTGGAGCGCTCATGACTAGCCCTACAAATGTTCCAATCATGTCCAAGTTCACAAACTAATGCAAAAACGTGTTATTCCCTTCCCAAAAGAGACTGTCTCACAATTGTCTTCCACTTCCAGAAACATAGCGTGAGGCGACCAGAAAGCTCACGCTCAGACTCAGAAGCTGCACAAAACATAGCCGTGAATGCAGAAGATCCGTCAGGCCACGTTGGAACTGCCTCCATCCGAGGGCCAGTTTCTGACAAAGGGTTATGGGCCCACGGCCCTGACCGGACTCCACATAGTTCACGGCTTCCGCGGTGGACGGGATTGTCGTCGGGGACGACATCGCCGTCAAACTCTGAAGTCCCGGAGTTGAAGACTGCGTAATGGTGCAGAAGGAGACGCAGGCCATCCAGAAGCGTGCAGGCCGCCCTGGCTTTGGGCTATGGAGGTGGCACTTCGAGATCCACCTCGCGCATAAGGGTGTCCTGCAGGTCACGTTGGGAACCGAAGTCCTTGACGAAGCGACAGCGACGGAAGCGCAGAAGGAGGCCTTTGAAAAGAAGAACACGGAGGCACTCATGCTGCTGGTGTCCGAGACGGCTGAGTTGCAGTGGGGCTACTTCCAAGGCTGCAAGCTGGCAGCCGAGGCTTGGCAAAAACTTTGTACCATCCATCAATCCAAGTCGCTGGCAAACAACTCCTGACGGTGAGAATCGAGGAGGGAGATGATGTCATCACTGCCATGCACCAGATCGAGTCGCTTGCCTCAAAGTGCAATGACGTGGGGTGGAAGATCGACACGCAGCTAAAGGCGATGGCCCTCCTCATGGCCCTTCCTGACAGTTGGAGCCCTCTCATCACAGTCTTGGGAGGATGGGCAGAGGACGAGCTCACCTATGGCGCAGTCGCAGAGAACATGCGCAATGAGGCGCAGCGACGGAGCTGCGGGGAGTCCTCGTCTTCCTCATCGGCCCTCGTCACCAAAACACGTGGTGGCAGAAGTGGGGGCAAGGGAGGTGGCGGACATGGCGGCGGCAAGAAGGGCGCCACGAAGGGTACGTGCCGCAACTGCGGCAAGGAGGGCCACTGGGCCCGTGAGTGCACCGAGGAGGTAAAGGCCGGCGGCAAGGACGCCAAAGGCAAGAAGTCGTTCCTCAACGGCACTTAGAATCACTACCTCAAGAAGGCTAACCGGCGATTCCTTGACTCCGGAGCTGAGGAGCACACCCAAGTCGAGAAGGTTGGGTTCATCAACTACACCAAGTCCAGCAAGTCCATGGTGGTCGCGAACGACAAGGTCGAGCCGGCGGCTGGCCAAGGAGACGTGGATGTGGAGGTGGTGGTTGGTAGGAAGCGGGTGCAGCGCGTGATCAAGAACGTGCAGCACATACCTGGCTTGGCTGACATCCTAAGTGTCAGCCGCATGGCAGACAAGGGATACGAGGTGCTCTTCAGGAGAAAGGGGACAGTCGTGCGGAAGGATGGTGGCGGCGAGCCCGTGCTGGAAGCTAAGCACGAGGGAGGGCTCTACATTGTGGAGACCAAGGTGATCCTCGCGGCGACAGATTCAGCAGATTCGTAGGAACGCACCGTCAACCTGGCCAAAGGAGGGGGAGCTGATCAAGAGCTCTAGCACCGACGACTGGGGTATTCCTCACCCGCAGTCGTGAAGGAGATGGCGAAGCGCGAGCTGGTACGCGGCCTCGTCATCGACTGTGCGGAAGAGGCGACAGATGCAGCAATGCTCAAAAAGTGCGAGCCTTGCATTTTAGGCAAGGCGCGGCGCAAACCGTTCAAGGAGAACGAGAATCGCGCCTCGGACCTACTGGAGGTCGTGGACAGTGGCGTGTGTGGACCATTCAAGACGGCGTCAAATGGCGGCGCACGTTACTTTGTCACCTTCATTGATGACTACAGCAGAAAACTCCATGTGTACTTCATGAAGCGGAAAGGCGAGGTCCTCGACCGGCTGAAGGAGTACGTCGCCGCGGTGGAGAGGCAGACTGGCCGGAAGGTCAGAGCGCTACGCAGTGACAACAGTGGAGAGTACATGGGCTGTAGTGGGTGGATGAAGCAGCAGGACATAAAATGGCAACAAACAACGCCATGTTTTCCTCAGTCAAACGGCGTGGTGGAGCGGGCAAACCAGACGCTGCTGAACATGGTACGGACCGGGTTGGTGGATGCGGAATTGCCGTGAAGTTTCTGGACGGAAGCTGTGCGTACGGTGAGCTACACCATCAACCTCACTCCTACAACGGTGCTGAAGGGGAAGAGCGGCTGGAAGACGCCGCAGGAGGTTTGGACCGGGCGCAAGCCAAGGGTGGTGCACCTGAAAGTGTTCGGGTGCAAGGCGCACGCGATGGTGCAGGCTGTGCAGCAGTGCGACAACAAGCTAGAGCCGCGGGCAAAGTCGTATCTCTTCCTTGGCTATGAGAGCGCGCAGCAGGCATACCGGCTCTACAACATGCGCAAGGAGGAGATAATCAGCAGCCGAGACGTCGAGCTCGACGAGCAGCAGAGTTACGTCAGCAGTAACGAAGTGGGCGTGGTGGACTCCCCAAAGACCGGGGAGTGGTTCCAGCTCCTTGACTACGAGAAGGAGCCGGCGGACGCCGAAGTTGAGGATGCGGCATCAGAGCGCCACGGTGCACCAGTGGTGGCAACCGACGCGGAGGGCTCCGATGACGATCAAGCTGATGAGGAGATCCACCGGAAGGATCCGGCGGACGAGGCACCAAGGGTGCCAAGGCGCGCACTCCCCGTAGAGTGTGCAACGGGCGTTGGTGGAAAAACCACCGGACGCGCTGGCCGTCCGGGTGATGTTTCGTCGGAGCGGGAGAGATCCTTGGGGAGCCGTCTGGTCGATGATGAACCGGAGCGTGCTGAGTCGGAGGGATCGCAGCAGAGCGACGATGCGCCACCAAAACTACCGCGNAAAGGGTACGCACAGTGTAAGGGGGAGCACTGCGATGAGACGTTTGCTCCCGTCGCCAAGTTCACAAGCATCCAGGCAATCCTTGCGGTGGCGGCCGCGAAGGACATGGAGCTCCACCAAATGGACGTAAAGACGGCCTTCCTCAACGGCATCATAGACAAAGAGATCTACATGGAGGTACCGGAGGGGGTGGAGGCGCCGGAGGGCAAGGTGTGCAAGCTGCGGAATTCCTTGTACAGGCTAAAACAGTCGCCCAGATGCTGGTACCAACAGATGGACAGCTTCATGGCACAACTCGGCTTCAAGCGCTGTGAGGCGGATCACAACGTGTACGTGCGGCGCGACAAACAGCTCCATCAGATCGTCACACTCTATGTGGACGACCTGATTGTGTGCTTGACGGATTTGCCGAGCCTACAGCAGCTGAAAGAGCAGCTGAGCAGCAGATTCCAGATGTCGGACGTGGGGGAGCTGGAGTACTACCTCGGGATGAGCATTACGCGGAACCGGAGGGCGCGCACGCTTGAACAGGGGCAGGCCAAATACGTGGCCGAGGTGCTGAAGCGGTACGGCATGGAGGACTGCAAACCAGTTGGCAGTCCGGTCTCCACGACCTGTGAACTGAGTGCGGCAAAGGCGTCCCAGACAAAAGAAGAGCGGGAGGATATGGCAGGGGTGCCCTACCAATCGGCGGTGGACAACCTCATGTACGTCATGGTGGCGACTCGACCAGACTTGGCCTACGGGGTGGGCCAGGTGAACAGGTACATGGCCAATCCAGGGCCACTACACTGGGAGGCGGTCAAGCGCATCCTCCGCTACCTGCAAGCAACGCGACATGCGTGCTTGAGGTTCGACGGCAAGGGGCGGGCGGACACCTTGCGTCTGGTCTGCTACACGGACGCAGACTATGCTGGCGATGTGGACAAGCGGAAGTCCACATCCGGCTACGTGCTCTTCCTTGCTGGTGCAGCGGTCTCATGGTGCAGCAAAAAGCAAGACTGTGTCGCCACCTCCACAGTGGAAGAAGAGTACATCGCGCTGGCCGAGGCGGTCAAGGAGGCGGTGTGGCTCCGCAGGTTGCTGGAGGAGCTGGGCGTGCCATAGCAGGACCCTACGGTGGTGCAAGATGACAACACCGTCTCAATCTCGCTGACCAACAACCCGACGCAGCACAGGAGGACGAAGCACATTGACGTGCGTTATCATTTGGCACGAGACATGGTTGAAAAGGGGCAGGTGGTGCTGCAACACTGCGGTACGCACAACATGCTTGCGGATTGCCTGACCAAAGTGCAAACTGTGAACCGGCATGCATTGAGCGTGCCCGGACTTGGGATGACCAGCTATGATGGGCGGGAGGGCGCAGCGAAAGATGAGTGAGAGCAGGCAGGAGGAGCGGGCATGGCAGGTGCAAGGGGGAGAATGTTGTAGATTTGCCCCTCTGCATGCCCAAGTGCGTCGCCGGAAGGTACCGACGAGCCGCCAGAGAGAGGAAATTCTTTGTCGACGGATCTGGCGATTCGATGAATGCTCGGATCCTAAAATGGAGAATCGCACCTGAAAGTTGACGAGTTGTGAATCCGGTGGAAGTTGTTCCACCAAAATCGGACTAGTAACAAGGGAGATATGGGCTTCCAAAGTTGGGGTGTGCGCGGCGGTCCTGGGAGCCGGCTGCGATTCGACTCCTGGTGAATTATCGACCGGAACGAGTGACAAAATGCCATCTGGGGATTTTGCTCCGGAAGGTCTGTCGAGGCGTCCGGTGGATGATCTGCCGGATTTCAGGAGTGCAGTTTGTTACTGAGGGACTTAGCCAAAATCCTGGCTTGGAGTCCGAAACTCAGAAGTACGGTTTGTTACTCGGGACTTGGTCAAAATTCCGACTGGAGGTCCGCAAACAGGTTTTGACCCACATCAATCCCCATCACCAAACTCGATGATTAACTCATTGAAAGAGACCCCAAAGGCACGAGGGGCGCTGCCACTATGCGTAGGGACATCTACGCCTACGGAATGGCATTTTGATGGGTCCTTGATGTATGAAGGCGTCTCAGCGGGCGACGTGGTGCGCGCCGCCGAGTGAGCGGCTGGTTTGGGGTGCTGCGCTTCGACTGCCGTAGCGGGAGTTACGGTTATCTGAATTGCGCACGGAGTGGTGCGTTGGAGAGCTCATGCCTAGCCCTACAAATATTCAGATCATGTCCATGTTCAAAAACGAATGCAAAATCACGCTATTCCCTTCGCAAAAGTGACTGTATCACAATTGTATTCCACTTCCAGAAACATAGCGTGAGACGACCAGAAAGCTCACGCTCAGACTCAGAAGCTGCACAAAACATAGCCGTGAATGCAAAAGACCCGTCAGGCCACGCTGGAACTGCCTCCATCCGGGGGCCAGTTTCTGACATCCGCAACCAGTTTGCACAACTCTGGAACCAGTTTGCACCACTCCGTAACCAGTTCGCACCACTCCGCGACCAGATTGCACCACTCCGCAACCAGTTCACACCACTCCGCAGCCAGTTTGCACCACCCTGCAACCAGTTCCCAACACTCCACAACCCGTTTGCACCACTCCGCAACCGGTTCGCACCACTCCCGACCAGTTGGCACCACTCCAAAACCAGTTGGCACCACTCCGCAACCAGTTTGGACAACTCCGCAACTGGTTCACCACTCCGCAACCAGTTTGCACCACTCCGCAACTGGTTCGCACCACTCCGCAACCAGTTCGCACCACTCCGCAATCAGTTTGCACCACTCCGCAACCAGTTCGCACCACTCCACAACCAGTTTGCACCACTCCACAACCAGTTCGTACCACTCCGCAACCAGTTCGCACCACTCCGCAATCAGTTTGCACCACTCCGCAACCAGTTCGCACCACTCCACAACCAGTTTGCACCACTCCACAACCAGTTCGTACCACTCCGCAACCAGTTCGCACCACTCCGCAATCAGTTTGCACCACTCCGCAACCAGTTCGCACCACTCCACAACCAGTTTGCACCACTCCACAACCAGTTCGTACCACTCCGCAACCAGTTCGCACCACTCCGCAATCAGTTTGCACCACTCCGCAACCAGTTCGCACCACTCCACAACCAGTTTGCACCACTCCACAACCAGTTCGTACCACTCCGCAACCAGTTCGCACCACTCCGCAATCAGTTTGCACCACTCCGCAACCAGTTCGCACCACTCCACAACCAGTTTGCACCACTCCACAACCAGTTCGTACCACTCCGCAACCAGTTCGCACCACTCCGCAATCAGTTTGCACCACTCCGCAACCAGTTCGCACCACTCCACAACCAGTTTGCACCACTCCACAACCAGTTCGTACCACTCCGCAACCAGTTCGCACCACTCCGCAATCAGTTTGCACCACTCCGCAACCAGTTCGCACCACTCCACAACCAGTTTGCACCACTCCACAACCAGTTCGTACCACTCCGCAACCAGTTCGCACCACTCCGCAATCAGTTTGCACCACTCCGCAACCAGTTCGCACCACTCCACAACCAGTTTGCACCACTCCACAACCAGTTCGTACCACTCCGCAACCAGTTCGCACCACTCCGCAATCAGTTTGCACCACTCCGCAACCAGTTCGCACCACTCCACAACCAGTTTGCACCACTCCACAACCAGTTCGTACCACTCCGCAACCAGTTCGCACCACTCCGCAATCAGTTTGCACCACTCCGCAACCAGTTCGCACCACTCCACAACCAGTTTGCACCACTCCACAACCAGTTCGTACCACTCCGCAACCAGTTCGCACCACTCCGCAATCAGTTTGCACCACTCCGCAACCAGTTCGCACCACTCCACAACCAGTTTGCACCACTCCACAACCAGTTCGTACCACTCCGCAACCAGTTCGCACCACTCCGCAATCAGTTTGCACCACTCCGCAACCAGTTCGCACCACTCCACAACCAGTTTGCACCACTCCACAACCAGTTCGTACCACTCCGCAACCAGTTCGCACCACTCCGCAATCAGTTTGCACCACTCCGCAACCAGTTCGCACCACTCCACAACCAGTTTGCACCACTCCACAACCAGTTCGTACCACTCCGCAACCAGTTCGCACCACTCCGCAATCAGTTTGCACCACTCCGCAACCAGTTCGCACCACTCCACAACCAGTTTGCACCACTCCACAACCAGTTCGTACCACTCCGCAACCAGTTCGCACCACTCCGCAATCAGTTTGCACCACTCCGCAACCAGTTCGCACCACTCCACAACCAGTTTGCACCACTCCACAACCAGTTCGTACCACTCCGCAACCAGTTCGCACCACTCCGCAATCAGTTTGCACCACTCCGCAACCAGTTCGCACCACTCCACAACCAGTTTGCACCACTCCACAACCAGTTCGTACCACTCCGCAACCAGTTCGCACCACTCCGCAATCAGTTTGCACCACTCCGCAACCAGTTCGCACCACTCCACAACCAGTTTGCACCACTCCACAACCAGTTCGTACCACTCCGCAACCAGTTCGCACCACTCCGCAATCAGTTTGCACCACTCCGCAACCAGTTCGCACCACTCCACAACCAGTTTGCACCACTCCACAACCAGTTCGTACCACTCCGCAACCAGTTCGCACCACTCCGCAATCAGTTTGCACCACTCCGCAACCAGTTCGCACCACTCCACAACCAGTTTGCACCACTCCACAACCAGTTCGTACCACTCCGCAACCAGTTCGCACCACTCCGCAATCAGTTTGCACCACTCCGCAACCAGTTCGCACCACTCCACAACCAGTTTGCACCACTCCACAACCAGTTCGTACCACTCCGCAACCAGTTCGCACCACTCCGCAATCAGTTTGCACCACTCCGCAACCAGTTCGCACCACTCCACAACCAGTTTGCACCACTCCACAACCAGTTCGTACCACTCCGCAACCAGTTCGCACCACTCCGCAATCAGTTTGCACCACTCCGCAACCAGTTCGCACCACTCCACAACCAGTTTGCACCACTCCACAACCAGTTCGTACCACTCCGCAACCAGTTCGCACCACTCCGCAATCAGTTTGCACCACTCCGCAACCAGTTCGCACCACTCCACAACCAGTTTGCACCACTCCACAACCAGTTCGTACCACTCCGCAACCAGTTCGCACCACTCCGCAATCAGTTTGCACCACTCCGCAACCAGTTCGCACCACTCCACAACCAGTTTGCACCACTCCACAACCAGTTCGTACCACTCCGCAACCAGTTCGCACCACTCCGCAATCAGTTTGCACCACTCCGCAACCAGTTCGCACCACTCCACAACCAGTTTGCACCACTCCACAACCAGTTCGTACCACTCCGCAACCAGTTCGCACCACTCCGCAATCAGTTTGCACCACTCCGCAACCAGTTCGCACCACTCCACAACCAGTTTGCACCACTCCACAACCAGTTCGTACCACTCCGCAACCAGTTCGCACCACTCCGCAATCAGTTTGCACCACTCCGCAACCAGTTCGCACCACTCCACAACCAGTTTGCACCACTCCACAACCAGTTCGTACCACTCCGCAACCAGTTCGCACCACTCCGCAATCAGTTTGCACCACTCCGCAACCAGTTCGCACCACTCCACAACCAGTTTGCACCACTCCACAACCAGTTCGTACCACTCCGCAACCAGTTCGCACCACTCCGCAATCAGTTTGCACCACTCCGCAACCAGTTCGCACCACTCCACAACCAGTTTGCACCACTCCACAACCAGTTCGTACCACTCCGCAACCAGTTCGCACCACTCCGCAATCAGTTTGCACCACTCCGCAACCAGTTCGCACCACTCCACAACCAGTTTGCACCACTCCACAACCAGTTCGTACCACTCCGCAACCAGTTCGCACCACTCCGCAATCAGTTTGCACCACTCCGCAACCAGTTCGCACCACTCCACAACCAGTTTGCACCACTCCACAACCAGTTCGTACCACTCCGCAACCAGTTCGCACCACTCCGCAATCAGTTTGCACCACTCCGCAACCAGTTCGCACCACTCCACAACCAGTTTGCACCACTCCACAACCAGTTCGTACCACTCCGCAACCAGTTCGCACCACTCCGCAATCAGTTTGCACCACTCCGCAACCAGTTCGCACCACTTCGCAACCAGTTCGCACCACTCCGCAACCAGTTCCCACCACCCCACAACAAGTTTGTACCACTCCGCAACCACTTCCCACCACTCCGCATTTACTTCGCACCTCTCTGCAACCAGTTCGCACCCCTCCGCAACCCGTTCGCACCGCTCCGTTATCAGTCCGCACCACTCCGCAACCAAGTCGCACCACTCCGCAACCAGTTTGGACAACTCCACAACCGGTTCACCACTCGGCAACCAGTTTGCACCATTCCACAACCAGTTCGCACCACTCCGCAACCAGTTCGCACCACTCCGCAACCAGTTCGCACCACTCCTCAACAAGTTCTCACCACTCAGCAACCAGTTCGCACCACTCCACAGTGTCGCACCACTCTGCAACCAGTTTGCACCACTCCGCAACCTGTTTGCACCACTCCGCAACCAGTTCGCACCACTCCACAACCAGTTCGCACCACTCCACAACCAGTTCGTACCACTCCGCAACCAGTTCGCATCACTCCGCAACCAGTTTGCACCACTCCGCAACCAGTTCGCACCACTCCGCAACCAGTTCGCACCACTCCGCAACCAGTTCGCACCACTCCGCAACCAGTTTGGACCGCTCCGCAACCAGTTCGCACCACTCCGCAATCAGTTCGCACCACTCCGCAACCAGTTCGCTCCACTCCGCAACCAGTTCGCACCACTCCGGAACCAGTTCGCACCACTCCGCAACCAGTTTGGACCGCTCCGCAACCAGTTCGCACCACTCCGCAATCAGTTCGCACCACTCCGCAACCAGTTCGCTCCACTCCGCAACCAGTTCGCACCACTCCGGAACCAGTTCGCACCACTCCGCAACCAGTTTGGACCGCTCCGCAACCAGTTCGCACCACTCCGCAATCAGTTCGCACCACTCCGCAACCAGTTCGCTCCACTCCGCAACCAGTTCGCACCACTCCGGAACCAGTTCGCACCACTCCGCAACCAGTTTGGACCGCTCCGCAACCAGTTCGCACCACTCCGCAATCAGTTCGCACCACTCCGCAACCAGTTCGCTCCACTCCGCAACCAGTTCGCACCACTCCGGAACCAGTTCGCACCACTCCGCAACCAGTTTGGACCGCTCCGCAACCAGTTCGCACCACTCCGCAATCAGTTCGCACCACTCCGCAACCAGTTCGCTCCACTCCGCAACCAGTTCGCACCACTCCGGAACCAGTTCGCACCACTCCGCAACCAGTTTGGACCGCTCCGCAACCAGTTCGCACCACTCCGCAATCAGTTCGCACCACTCCGCAACCAGTTCGCTCCACTCCGCAACCAGTTCGCACCACTCCGGAACCAGTTCGCACCACTCCGCAACCAGTTTGGACCGCTCCGCAACCAGTTCGCACCACTCCGCAATCAGTTCGCACCACTCCGCAACCAGTTCGCTCCACTCCGCAACCAGTTCGCACCACTCCGGAACCAGTTCGCACCACTCCGCAACCAGTTTGGACCGCTCCGCAACCAGTTCGCACCACTCCGCAATCAGTTCGCACCACTCCGCAACCAGTTCGCTCCACTCCGCAACCAGTTCGCACCACTCCGGAACCAGTTCGCACCACTCCGCAACCAGTTTGGACCGCTCCGCAACCAGTTCGCACCACTCCGCAATCAGTTCGCACCACTCCGCAACCAGTTCGCTCCACTCCGCAACCAGTTCGCACCACTCCGGAACCAGTTCGCACCACTCCGCAACCAGTTTGGACCGCTCCGCAACCAGTTCGCACCACTCCGCAATCAGTTCGCACCACTCCGCAACCAGTTCGCTCCACTCCGCAACCAGTTCGCACCACTCCGGAACCAGTTCGCACCACTCCGCAACCAGTTTGGACCGCTCCGCAACCAGTTCGCACCACTCCGCAATCAGTTCGCACCACTCCGCAACCAGTTCGCTCCACTCCGCAACCAGTTCGCACCACTCCGGAACCAGTTCGCACCACTCCGCAACCAGTTTGGACCGCTCCGCAACCAGTTCGCACCACTCCGCAATCAGTTCGCACCACTCCGCAACCAGTTCGCTCCACTCCGCAACCAGTTCGCACCACTCCGGAACCAGTTCGCACCACTCCGCAACCAGTTTGGACCGCTCCGCAACCAGTTCGCACCACTCCGCAATCAGTTCGCACCACTCCGCAACCAGTTCGCTCCACTCCGCAACCAGTTCGCACCACTCCGGAACCAGTTCGCACCACTCCGCAACCAGTTTGGACCGCTCCGCAACCAGTTCGCACCACTCCGCAATCAGTTCGCACCACTCCGCAACCAGTTCGCTCCACTCCGCAACCAGTTCGCACCACTCCGGAACCAGTTCGCACCACTCCGCAACCAGTTTGGACCGCTCCGCAACCAGTTCGCACCACTCCGCAATCAGTTCGCACCACTCCGCAACCAGTTCGCTCCACTCCGCAACCAGTTCGCACCACTCCGGAACCAGTTCGCACCACTCCGCAACCAGTTTGGACCGCTCCGCAACCAGTTCGCACCACTCCGCAATCAGTTCGCACCACTCCGCAACCAGTTCGCTCCACTCCGCAACCAGTTCGCACCACTCCGGAACCAGTTCGCACCACTCCGCAACCAGTTTGGACCGCTCCGCAACCAGTTCGCACCACTCCGCAATCAGTTCGCACCACTCCGCAACCAGTTCGCTCCACTCCGCAACCAGTTCGCACCACTCCGGAACCAGTTCGCACCACTCCGCAACCAGTTTGGACCGCTCCGCAACCAGTTCGCACCACTCCGCAATCAGTTCGCACCACTCCGCAACCAGTTCGCTCCACTCCGCAACCAGTTCGCACCACTCCGGAACCAGTTCGCACCACTCCGCAACCAGTTTGGACCGCTCCGCAACCAGTTCGCACCACTCCGCAATCAGTTCGCACCACTCCGCAACCAGTTCGCTCCACTCCGCAACCAGTTCGCACCACTCCGGAACCAGTTCGCACCACTCCGCAACCAGTTTGGACCGCTCCGCAACCAGTTCGCACCACTCCGCAATCAGTTCGCACCACTCCGCAACCAGTTCGCTCCACTCCGCAACCAGTTCGCACCACTCCGGAACCAGTTCGCACCACTCCGCAACCAGTTTGGACCGCTCCGCAACCAGTTCGCACCACTCCGCAATCAGTTCGCACCACTCCGCAACCAGTTCGCTCCACTCCGCAACCAGTTCGCACCACTCCGGAACCAGTTCGCACCACTCCGCAACCAGTTTGGACCGCTCCGCAACCAGTTCGCACCACTCCGCAATCAGTTCGCACCACTCCGCAACCAGTTCGCTCCACTCCGCAACCAGTTCGCACCACTCCGGAACCAGTTCGCACCACTCCGCAACCAGTTTGGACCGCTCCGCAACCAGTTCGCACCACTCCGCAATCAGTTCGCACCACTCCGCAACCAGTTCGCTCCACTCCGCAACCAGTTCGCACCACTCCGGAACCAGTTCGCACCACTCCGCAACCAGTTTGGACCGCTCCGCAACCAGTTCGCACCACTCCGCAATCAGTTCGCACCACTCCGCAACCAGTTCGCTCCACTCCGCAACCAGTTCGCACCACTCCGGAACCAGTTCGCACCACTCCGCAACCAGTTTGGACCGCTCCGCAACCAGTTCGCACCACTCCGCAATCAGTTCGCACCACTCCGCAACCAGTTCGCTCCACTCCGCAACCAGTTCGCACCACTCCGGAACCAGTTCGCACCACTCCGCAACCAGTTTGGACCGCTCCGCAACCAGTTCGCACCACTCCGCAATCAGTTCGCACCACTCCGCAACCAGTTCGCTCCACTCCGCAACCAGTTCGCACCACTCCGGAACCAGTTCGCACCACTCCGCAACCAGTTTGGACCGCTCCGCAACCAGTTCGCACCACTCCGCAATCAGTTCGCACCACTCCGCAACCAGTTCGCTCCACTCCGCAACCAGTTCGCACCACTCCGGAACCAGTTCGCACCACTCCGCAACCAGTTTGGACCGCTCCGCAACCAGTTCGCACCACTCCGCAATCAGTTCGCACCACTCCGCAACCAGTTCGCTCCACTCCGCAACCAGTTCGCACCACTCCGGAACCAGTTCGCACCACTCCGCAACCAGTTTGGACCGCTCCGCAACCAGTTCGCACCACTCCGCAATCAGTTCGCACCACTCCGCAACCAGTTCGCTCCACTCCGCAACCAGTTCGCACCACTCCGGAACCAGTTCGCACCACTCCGCAACCAGTTTGGACCGCTCCGCAACCAGTTCGCACCACTCCGCAATCAGTTCGCACCACTCCGCAACCAGTTCGCTCCACTCCGCAACCAGTTCGCACCACTCCGGAACCAGTTCGCACCACTCCGCAACCAGTTTGGACCGCTCCGCAACCAGTTCGCACCACTCCGCAATCAGTTCGCACCACTCCGCAACCAGTTCGCTCCACTCCGCAACCAGTTCGCACCACTCCGGAACCAGTTCGCACCACTCCGCAACCAGTTTGGACCGCTCCGCAACCAGTTCGCACCACTCCGCAATCAGTTCGCACCACTCCGCAACCAGTTCGCTCCACTCCGCAACCAGTTCGCACCACTCCGGAACCAGTTCGCACCACTCCGCAACCAGTTTGGACCGCTCCGCAACCAGTTCGCACCACTCCGCAATCAGTTCGCACCACTCCGCAACCAGTTCGCTCCACTCCGCAACCAGTTCGCACCACTCCGGAACCAGTTCGCACCACTCCGCAACCAGTTTGGACCGCTCCGCAACCAGTTCGCACCACTCCGCAATCAGTTCGCACCACTCCGCAACCAGTTCGCTCCACTCCGCAACCAGTTCGCACCACTCCGGAACCAGTTCGCACCACTCCGCAACCAGTTTGGACCGCTCCGCAACCAGTTCGCACCACTCCGCAATCAGTTCGCACCACTCCGCAACCAGTTCGCTCCACTCCGCAACCAGTTCGCACCACTCCGGAACCAGTTCGCACCACTCCGCAACCAGTTTGGACCGCTCCGCAACCAGTTCGCACCACTCCGCAATCAGTTCGCACCACTCCGCAACCAGTTCGCTCCACTCCGCAACCAGTTCGCACCACTCCGGAACCAGTTCGCACCACTCCGCAACCAGTTTGGACCGCTCCGCAACCAGTTCGCACCACTCCGCAATCGGTTCGCACCACTCCGCAACCAGTTCGCACCACGCCGCAACCAGCTCGCACCACTCCCCAACCAGTTTGCACCACTCCGCAACCAGTTCGTATCCATCCGCAACCGGTTCGCACCACTCTGCAACCGGTTCGTACCACTCCGCAACTGGTTCGCACCACTCCGCAACCGGTTCGCACCACTCCGCAACCAGTTTGCACCACTTCAAAACAAGTTCGTACCACTCCGCAACCAGTTCACACCACTCCATAACCGGTTCGCACCACTCCACAACCAGTTCGCACCGCTCCGCAACCAGTTCACACCACTCCACAACCAGTTCGCACCACTCCGCAACCAGTTCGCACCACTCCGCAACCAGTTCGCACCACTCCGCAACCAGTTCGCACTACTCGACAACCAGTTCGCACCACTCTGCAACCAGATCGCACCACTCCGCAACGAGTTCGTACCACTCCCCAACCAGTTCGCACCAGTTTGTACTACTCCGCATCCAATGCGCACCACTCCGCAACCAGTGCACACCACTCCACAACCAGTTTGCACCACTCTGCAACCAGTGCGCACAACTCCGCAAGACGTTCGCACCAATCCGCAACCACTTCGCACCACTCGGCAACCAGTTTGTACCACTCCGCAACAAGTTTGTACCACTCCGCAACAAGTTTATACCACTCCGCAACCAGTTCACACCACTCCGCAACCAGTTCGCACCACTCCACAACCAGTTCGCACCACTCCGCAACCAGTTTGCACCACTCCGCAACCAGTTCGCACCACTCTGCAACCAGTTCGCACCACTCCGCAACCAGTTCGCACCACTCCGCCATCAGTTCACACCACCCCGCAACCAGTTCGCACCACTCCGCAACCA
>SZWC01008380.1:79845-95674 GCA_023375785.1 Penium margaritaceum | reverse complement strand
CCACTCCGCAACCAGTTCGCACCACTCCGCAACCAGTTCGCACCACCCCGCAACCAGTTCGCACCACTCCGCAACCAGTTCGCACCACTCCGCAACCAATTCGCACCACTCCGCAACCAGTTCGTACCACTCCTCAACAAGTTCACACCACTCAGCAACCAGATCGCACCACTCCGCAACCAGTTCGCACCACTCCGCAACCAGTTCGCAACACTCCGCAACCAGTTCGCACCACTCCGCACCCAGTGCGCACCACTCCACAACCAGTGCTCACCACTCCACAACCAGTTCGCACCACTCCGCGACCAGTTTGCACCAGTATAAACAAGGTAGAATACTGGTGGCTCCGTGTGGCTATTGTGCGCAATGCCTTGAAAAAGTTGGCATGTGCCACTAACCATGACCACAAATGTATCCAATTTACCTTTACTTCTATTGATCATAAGACGAGTCAGCCACGGTCAGAGTGCCCAATCACAGTGCAGATGTAATATGCATGACCTTGCAGGTATAAACTGTCAGAAGAGTAAAAGAAACAATGGCACAAGACCTGGGGTACAACAGGAAAATATCACAGATATACCAATCGAGCCGGTGACATAAGAATAAAAGAAAATAAGTGATCAGGCTCAACTCCGAGGATCTGGTTGGTGCTCATACCAACACCGAAGACCCACCTTCCCCCATTCTCACTCATCCAAAACCCACCGTGTGGCCTGCTCCACACGTCGCGACAAAGTCGCGGACCACGTCCGCCTCCTGGCATCCCCAGGACCAAGATACGTACGCATCCAAACATCAAGTACGTGGACCGGCACCGGCAGCACTCCTCCACCCCGCGGCTCCACTCTCCACTAGGAGAACTCCCCTGCCTAGTCCCAAGCGGCTCCACTAGGAGCACTCTAGTAACCCACACTAGCAAAGTATATACGTAGCACTCACATCCTTGTATTTCTTGCATCCATTCAATCTAAGTCATTTTCCCTCCCGTTGCCCCGCCTCCGTACTGTGGCACTCCGCCTTCTTTCCGCTGCCCGCCTTCGTGCTGTGGCACTCCGCCTTCTTTCATTGCCTGACTCGGTGCCGTGGCAATTCCGTTGCCTTCCGCTACCCGCCTCCAAGCTGTGGCACTTCAGTTGCTTCCCGTTGCCTGCCTCGACGCCATGGCATTTCGCTGCTTTCCGCTTTCTACCCCCAAGCTGTGGCACATCTTTTCCGATTTCCTCCATCCGTCCATCAGCGTTCTTCCGGTTGGGTTACAGCTACATTCGCTTTCCCTTCATCTTGACGTCAACCATTCCTTTGTCCATGTGCACTTCGTACTGTCGTGACCTCGGCGCTGAGGCCTTCGGTCCACGCCTCGGTCACTTACTCGCTACAATGGCCATGCTTCTACTTCGACTCACCAAACTGTGCAGTGTCCTGCAGTCTTCCTGCCTTTGTCCTTAGCCGTAGTATCATTCCCAGCATCCTCATCACTCATCTCCAAGTATTCTCTCCTCTCTCCTGCTTGCCGGCGCCTTGGACGGCGACTCGGTTCCATCCCGCACTCCAGATCACTCTCCACACTCTCTGCAGCACCTCCAATATCCTGATATGGTATCAGAGTTCAGCAGAGGATTCTGAGCAAACAATCCTCCTGCACGCGCTGCCTACATCTCCTGGCGCCTGAAGCACTTCACTAAAGCGCTCCATGACCAATTTGCCAGCAGTCCTTTCCCTTGCATCAGCAGCATCGCATTCCACAGAAGCAACAGCAATTTCTCACAAACAAACAGCCTCCTCCTACAAAGTGTGACCACCTTCACTGATCCGTGTATGGGCGCGGCCCGGTGACGGTGTAAAACTCCAACAAGAGCAGCAGGAGCAGCAGCAGAAACCGACCATCCTCCTTCTTTTACAGACATCGCAGCCGTTCAAGCAAAGTCATCCATCTATCACATTTTGTCACTTCAAACCAACCACTTCAAACGTTTCACCAACTACTTGTACCTTCAAACCCTCCATCCTCCCTTTGCCGACTAAAGCTCCTCGCCAACGCGCGTTCCTGCCAAGCCGTCAGCAACAGTCATTATAACAGCAGTAACTCCATTCATCAGTCATCCGCCTTTCTCAGCATTAGAATCCGTGCTAGCAGTATCCCTGAACGGTATATGGGCACCGCTTGGTGAGACTGCATCACACGGAAACTAGCATCTTTCTCAATCGCAGCAGGCATCTAAGAACACTGCATCTGATACTCCTCCCTCCTTTCTCAGCAGCTCAAGCTTTGTACCTGCCTCCATCATCACTACCAACATCAGCATACAAGGACCAAGCTATAGCAGGCACTCTTCACTCCTTGCAATCCCCAACAGACAACCCAGCAACCACACGATCTCAGAATCATTACCTCTGCCTCCGCGCAAACACCACCATTCAAATCCTCATCAACAACAATGCTTCTTTTGCCCTCGGCTGCCTGACCATTGCTGCATGGAACCATGTCCGCCACCATCTCTAGCAACGCAAACACCCCATATCGTCCTCTGCCATCCATGAGCCAACAAACACGCCTCAAGCATCTGACGTTGTCTGTCCTCTCTCATCTCTCCCAGGCATTTCCGACCGTCATCCTACGACAGCACCCGGCTCCTCCCTCTACCTCCTCACCATTGACACTCCTACAGAAGCAGCGACCCTAACCATCACTCATGAATCCACCAACAAGTCCTCTACTTCACAACCTCAGTTCCCCTCAGCGAACATCATCTCTCCAGACCCAGGTTTTGTCACCAACAACTCTCCTCCATCAACTTCAACACCAAACCACCAACTTCATCTTATCCACACCACTGCCTTACCTTCATCCTCCTCCAACAGACGATCCTCTCGCTCATCCGCATTGCCACCACCACAAGTCTGCACCAATCAATGCCCTTCTCATCGGTCAAGAAGTCCAGCACGAAGATACAGGTGCTGGCTCCTGTCCAAAGCCCACAATCTTGATCCTCTCCGTCATCCGGCAGCAGTATCCCTATCTTCTACAAAGATATTCTCTCTTGCAGGAGAAGAAGAAGGTGAAGGATTTAACCTGTGACCAAGGGGNACCACGTCCGCCTCCTCGCACCTCCAAGACCAAGATGTGTGCGCACCCGAACATCAAGTACGTGGACCGGCACCGGTAGCACTCCTCCACCCCGCGGCTCCACTCTCCACTAGGAGAACTCCCCTGCCTAGTCCCAAGCGGCTCCACTAGGAGCACTCTAGTAACCCAGACTAGCAAAGTATACACGTAGCACTAACATCCTTGTGTTTCTTGCATCCATTCAATCTAAGTCATTTTCCCTTCCGTTGCCCGCCTCCGTGCTGTGGCACTCCGCCTTCTTTCCGCTGCCCGCCTTCGTGCTGTGGCACTCCGCCTTCTTTCATTACCTGCCTCCATGCCATGGCACTTCCGCTGCCTTCCGCTGCCCGCCTCCAAGCTATGGCACTTTCGCTACTTCCCGTTGCCTGCCTCGACGCTGTGGCACTTTGGTGCTTTCCGCTACCCGCCCCCAAGCTGTGGCACATCTTCTTCCATTGCCTCCATCCGTCCATCAACGTTCTTCTTGCTGGGTTAGAGCTGCATTTGCTTTTTCTTCATCTCGACGTTGTTCATTCCCATGTGCACTTTGTACTGTTGTGACCTCGGCGCTGAGGCCTTCGGCCCACGCCTCGATCACTTACTCGCTACATTGTCCATGCTTCTACTTTGACTCAGCAAACTGTGCAGTGTCCTGCCGCCTTCCTGCCTTCGTCATTAGCCGCAATATCATTCCCAGCATCCTCATCACTCATCTCCAATTTATCTCTCCTCTCTCCTGCTTGCCCAAGTCTCGGACCGCGACTCGGTTCCATCCTGTGGAGCCCTTCTTGTCGTATCTCTTCGTTCCACGCCGTGGGGCTCTGGCGTGGGGTCACCCTGCGTTCTCCTCCCCCTGTTCCTCTTCCCTACGGCTCCTGCAAGCGCCTTGCTACCTCCTTCTGTTCTGCCTGCATCCTCCTTCTTCTATCATCACTCTCCTCACATGGCAGGCAGAGTCGTCCATGGAGACCTGTCTGTGTGTTGCTATAGCGACGGGCACATGGGAGGTACACCCGCTGATGGCAGCTGATACAGTGCCACCTACGGACACAAATTGGGTCCCTGCATGTGGCGCACAGCTCCCTCCGTGAACGCGTGCATCAGAGGCATCGATATAATGCAATGCGCCCTCCGTGACGCAGCCTCCTTTCCCCCACCTTCTTCACACATTCGTTTTGTGAGAAACATCCGCACTTCTCACACCATGGGGTCACTCCTCTCAACTCCCTATAGCAAATGGGGCAATCACCTTCCACCGTGCCTTTGCATGGTCGTATCTAATAACCGTTGCAGTAATTCCTCCCCTCTTCATTCGTCTTGATGCAAGCAGCGTGTGCTTCCCGCTTGCAATAGTCGCATTTCGCGTGTGGAGATCCCAGTGGTCTTCTATAGCCACAGCACTCAATGCCTGCCGCAGCATTGTGCTCCTGTCCGAGCACGACTCTCACCTCTATGGGTATTCCCTGTTTGACCTTTTGGTAGGGCATGTACATCCAGCCTCCGTCTTCATCTGCCATTCCACACTCCTGATGCATGTGGCACTTGCAGCGCCTGCACTGTCTGGCAGGCAGGTGTACCCTCTTCTCGTACCACGGGCAATTACCAGCACGAGGTGTCTTCTCTCCTACTGCTCCTTGCCTGCGCCTGCGCCCCTTGCTTCTCCCCCTCCCGCTGTAATGCCCCCGACCCAACTGCATTGTCTTGGCCCTACTCTTGCCATGGCATCCCTATTCGCATTTCCCTGTCTCACCCCTGTTTCAACCCCAGGCCTCTTTGTTCCCTCGCCCCTTCTTGGATCCATCAACAACCCAGCATTTCCACTCCATGGGCTTCACGCAATCCCCGCGCCTGTCTCTGCTACCTTCTCTCACACTCCCGTGGGCGTCCCTCGCTGTCCTCCCGATGTTGATCCCCTTGCCAGTGAAGGGCAATGGGGGCCCCTCTCTGCTCCTCTCCCCCTGTGTTGTCCTCTCGAGGTGGCACGATGGATCCACCGTCGTGCCGCTGCATCATCCAGCGGAGCACCGGCCCGTCCCAGTGCCCCTAAGCGTCGAGGTGTTGTTGCTCCTCCCCTAGCCTCAGCTCCCCGTCCTTGCTGCGTCCTTCCTGGTGCACTTGGTATGTCAGAGCGCTGGGTAGATCGATTATCCGCCGGGGGTGGATGAGGATGGGATTGCACATCTGGTCCCTGTGGAGTTGGTGGCCTCGGTGCTGCCGGTGGCGGCTCATTTCTGAAGAGGCACCACTGAGGTGTCACGGCCAACGCCTCATTCACCATAGCCAGCACCTTCCTTCTTACTTCGGGGACATCCCTGTTCCCCACCGCCCTCATTGCCAACACTGCCTTGTGAGCAGCTACTCCCTCCGGTCCGGACAGTGCCACTGCATTGCGGTAGAGTTGTTCCACTGGGTGTGCATCTGCGTATGAGCGTGGCGTTGCCCTTTCCCTCGCGCCCTGCCATTCTTCCTCTCTCTGTTGCTTCTTATCCCGTGCCTGGGCCTCGAGGAGTCGTAACTTTGTCGCACATTTGTCGCAATGATGTCCTACCCCTCGCAGCACCTGCCCGCAAGGTCAATGGAGCGGCTGGTAGCATCCCTCACACCACTCGGTGGCGTTGCGGTTACCATACTCTGTACAGTACAGGCTCCACTCCAGTTCTGCCGCTTGCCGACCTCCCCCTCCCTGCTCCTCTCTTTCTTTCCGCATTCTCCCTTTCAGCTCCGGCATACAGGCCGGACAGACATGCANCACATTTGTCGCAATGATGTCCTACCCCTCGCAGCACCTGCCCGCAAGGTCAATGGAGCGGCTGGTAGCATCCCTCACACCACTCGGTGGCGTTGCGGTTACCATACTCTGTACAGTACAGGCTCCACTCCAGTTCTTCCGCTTGCCGACCTCCCCCTCCCTGCTCCTCTCTTTCTTTCCGCATTCTCCCTTTCAGCTCCGGCATACAGGCCGGACAAACATGCACTGCCTTCTGTTGCAGCAGCTCCTCTTCTCCACAGATATAGTGGAGGGCTACCTTGTAATTGAAGCAATGTTTCTTCTGTGTCCTTACCGGCCGCTTGCACCTCCCGCACTCCTCCGTCTTCTCCACCCCGGGCACACTTGGTCCAGCAGCCTTTCCACCCTCCTTGTGCATCTCTTATTCTTATTCAACCAGCCTTCAGATGCAGCTCTTGCAATGCCGTCCCAACCCCGGAATCTCCGTCCCACACTTGCAGTGGAGGGGTGCTTTACATTCATAGTACCAGGTTGCCTCCATGGGGTCGTACGGCTCTCCGCAGGCTTCACACCTCTCAATACACCGCTTGGGTGCGGGCCTATTCTTCCTCCTGTCCTATTTTTCTGCTTTTGCCAGCATGAGTGGTGCACACTTCTTGCATCCTATCACCTTCCGCCGCATCCTTATCTTTGGATCCTGGCAGGCTGCATGCACAGGATGTCTACACACGTAGCAGCGGAACAAAGTGGTAGCGTCCATCGGCTTTTCACAGTTACCGCAGGGTTCCTTCTCATCCTGCAACACACTGGATTTCCCAGCCGTGGCCCCCATCCCCGAGCGGATCCTTTCCTCCTCCCTTTCTTTCCGCAGTTCCTCCTCACTGTCTACCCCCATGCTCTCCTTCAGATTTAGTGCACAGACCTGACACATATTGATATTGTGCACGGTGTCCAGTTCCAAGTCGTAATACGCCAAATGTAGGCTGGCCTTACATCCCTCGTACACCACCTCTCCCTTAGTGGCAACCGGGTTCTTAAACATTGCACAGAGTTACAGAGCCACCTCCTCCTGTCCTTCCTCTTCATCCTGATCATCCGCCTTAATGCTTAATTCTAGCTCTTCATGCCGCTGCTCCTCTTCCCCTTGCGTGGGTGTCTGTTGTCTTGACCGTGCTTCTGCTTCAAGCCAAGAACTTGTTGGCCATAAAGATCTATCATCAGGGGGAAGTGGCTCCCATCTTGAAGGAGGAGCATTGAGCAAGCTGTGGTGTTCTTTTCGCATGGGTACAGGCTCCCTTTCCTCTCCCTATTTCTCCGCCTCTTTTCATTCTTTCTTTTCTCCCATTCCAGCTCTTTGGGGCCCTTTTTGTTTCTTCTCTCGTTGCTCCTCCCGCTACTCCTCTGTTGTTGTTGCTGGTGGTGCTTACGCCTCGGGCGCCGTACTGGGTGCAGCTGCCGTAGAAGGCAGCACCTCCTGTCCTCGCTACTCTGCTGCTGCTACTGGTGGCGCTGGCGCTCCGGGCGCCGCGCCGGGTACAGCTACCACAAACGGCAGCGCCTCCTGTCTCCGCTGCTATACTGCTACTGCTGGTGGCGTTGGCGCTCGGGGCACCACGCCGGGTACAGCCGCCGCAGAAGGCAACACCTCTTGCCCCCGCTCATCTACTGTTGCTGCCGATGGTGCTGGCGCTCCGGGCGTTGTGCCAAGTGCAACTGCCGCAGAAGGCAGTGCCTCCTGTCCTTGCTACTCTACTGCTGCTGCTGGTGGTGCTAGCGCTCCAGGCACCACGCCGGGTACAGCTACCGCAGGGGGAGGCACCTCGTGCCCGCGCTGCTCTGTTGCTGGTGGCGCTGGCGCTCTGGGCACCGCATCGGGTTTGATTTCTGTAGAAGGCAGTACCTCCTATTCTCGCTGCTCTGCTGCTACTGCTGGTGGTGCTTGCGCCTCAAGCGGCGCACCGAGTGTAGTTGTTGCAAAAGGCAGCACCTCCTGCTCCCGCTATTTTACTGCTGTTGCCGATGGTACTGGCGCTCCGGGCGCCGCGCCAGGTGCAGCTGCCACAGAAGGCAGCGCCTCCCGTCCCCGCTGTTTTGCTTCTGCTGCTGGCGGTGCTGGCGCTCTGAGCGCCACGCCGGGTGCAGTTGCCGTCGGAGGCAGCACCTCCTGCTCCCGCTACTTTGCTGCTGGTGCCGATGGTACAGGCGCTCCGGGCACCACACCGGGTGCAGCTGTTGTAGAAGGCAGCACCTCTTGCTCCTGCTGCTTTGCTGCTGTTGCCGATGGTGCTGGTGCTCCGGGCGCCGCGCCAGGTGCAGTTGCTCCAGAAGGCAGTGCCTCCTGTCCCCGGTGCTATACTGCTGCTGCTAATGGCGCTGGCACTTCGGGCGCCGTGCCGGGTGCGGCTGTCGTAGAAGAAAGTGCCTCCTGTCCCCGCTGCTGTGCTGTTACTCCTCATGGTGCCTGCGCCTCTGGCGCCGATGGAGTTCAACTGCCGCAAAAGGCAGCACCTCTTGCTCCCGCTGTTCTGCTGCTACTGCCGATAGTCCTGACACTTCAGGCGCCGCGCCAGGTGTAGCTGCCGTAGAAGGCAGCGCCTCCTATCCCCGCTGCTCTACTGCTAATACTGGTGGCACTGGCACTCCGAGCACCGCGTTGGATGAGGCTGCAGCAGGAGGCAGCACCTCCTGCTCCTGCTGCTATGCTGCTGCTGCCAATGGTACAGGCACTATGTGTGCCGCACCGGGTATAGCTGTCGCAGAGGGCAGCGCCTCCTACTCCCGCTGCTTTGCTGCTACTGCCGATGGTACTGGCGCTCAGGGTGCCACGCCAAGTGCAGTTGTCGCAGAAGGCAGCGCCTCTTGTCCCCGCTGCTCTACTGCTGCTACTGGTGGTGCTAGCACTCCGAGCGCCGCGTCGGGTGCGGCTGCCATAGAAGGCAGTGTCTCATGTCCCTGCTGCTCTGCTGCTGCTACTCGTGGTGCTTGCGCCTCAGGTGCCGCGTCGGATGCAGCTGCCGCAAAAGGCAGCACCTCTTGCTCATGCTGTTCTTCTGCAGTTGCCACACAAGGCAGCACCTCCTATCCCCGCTGCTCTACTGCTACTGCTGGTGGCACTGGCGCTCCAGGCGCCGCACTGGATGAAGCTACCGCAGGAGGTAGCGCATCCTGCTCCGGCTGTTCTGCTGCTGCTGCCGTTGGTGCTGGCGCTCCGGGCGCCGTGCCGGGTACAGCTACCGCAGAGGGCAGCACCTCCTACTCCCTCTGCTTTGCTGCTGCTGCCGATGGTGCGGGCGCTCTGGGCGTCGCACCAGATGCAGTTGCCGCAGAAGGCAGCGCCACCTGTCCCCGCTGCTTTGCTGCTGTTGCTGGTGGCATTGGCACTTCGGCCGCTACACCGGGTGCGGCTGCCGCAGAAGGCAACGCCTCCTATCCCCGCTAATCTGTTGGTGCTGCTGCTGGTGCTTGTGCCTCGGGCGCCGCGCCAAGTGCAGCTGCCACTGAAGGCAGCACCTCCTGTCTCCTCAACTCTGGTACTGCTACTGGTGGCGCTGGCACTCCGGGTGCCACGCCGGGTGTAGCTGTCATAGAAGGCAGCACCTCCTGTCCCCGTTGCTCTGCTGTTGCTGCTGGTGGCGCTGGCACTCCTGGTGTCGCACCGGGTGCAGCTGCTGTAAAAGGCAGCGCCTCTTGCTGCCGCTGCTCAGCTGCTGCTGCCGATGATGCTAACGCTCCGGGCGCCACGCCAGGCCCTGTTCCTTTTCACTTCCACAATCACGCCCTGTTCCTTGAGCTCACGCAAGCCCTCATTGATGATGTCCTTCTGGTCCTGGAGCAGGCGTCGAGCCTTCTGCTTATGTGTAGTTGCGTCTCCTGTGTTAATGACATGGACCGTGTCGACTGCTCCGATATCTGTTGACTTATTTGCACATATTTCTTTGTGGTAGATGATAAGCTACTTGACTTCCTACCTTTGCTCTTCAGATAGGTGCTCATGGAGCATGTGGTCCCATCGTTGGGAATGCAGGACTGTGGGTGGTGGGAGTTCTTCATCCCCTACCAGACCGGCTCCGAGATCAGGGTCTGGATCCCAATAATCGTATACCTGCAAGTTGAAATTACGGGAGCCACATGAGGAGATAGTGAGGGCCTATGGTTGACGTGGAGGTGGCTCATCATCGAGGCGCAGCCAGCCGACGTCACTCATGGGTTCTTCATTGGAGTCTTCTGAACTGACATCTTCACTGATGGCAGTGTCGTTGTCACACAACAGCATTTTCCCTTTGCGCTTCGCCTCCTCGGCAAGATCACTTGGGATTGTTGGCTGTGCGGTCACCGGTACGAGTGGGCTGCTCGACACCTGAAGAGGCCCTATATGAGGTGAGGTGATCAAGGCCCGGCTGAGGTCAGCAGGGTGGCGCTCTGTCGTGGGAAGGAACAGCCATGTGGGGGATTCAGCTGACGGTTTGGGTATCGGTCCCGTGGGGAGCTGCGGTCGATCATCCGTCAGAGTAGTTTGTGCTCGTTCAGGGCATGGCTACTGGGGTGTGGGTGTGCAATCCATCAGCTCTTCTTCCTCGGCTTGTGGCGCAATCACGGGAGGGGCATCATGCTTGGGGATGCCATGATAGAATTCTTGGCTGCGTGGTCTTCAGCACGGGCTTCTTCCAGGGAGAAGGGGTGACCGACCTTTGTAGGCATTGACGTCCTTGGGCCCACAATCAGAGCTGTATAGGTGGTATACCCTGATGAAGTTAACTGCATGACTCCGTCCGCATAGAACAGGCTTGCTTGTCGGGGGATGAGATAGTCTGTTACTAGTAGGACATCGTAGGTGCAGGCCACCATGACCTCCACCCGCACAACTTTGTGGATGAGGCCCACCTGCAGGGGAAGGTCATCCACGTACGACACCGTGTCATGCGTCCATGTCGCCGTATGCATTCATGAACACCTTAGTTGTTGGTTGAATCTTGTGCTGCCAGCCGATTGCTTGCAGGGCTTGAAGTGTCACCGTGGTATGGGTGGCGCCAAGGGCGATGATTGCTAGGAACTTCTTGCCACATATCCACACATAACAGCTAGCCACTTCATGGTGGGGAGCTTGCGTTTGTGGTGGTGCAAGGGGCATGGGCCGCCACCCCCATGTATTAGGTTCAGCTCTTTTGGCTACCCGGCTGAGTCAGTCATGTGGGGCCCGAGTGCAACTAAGGCGAATGCCGGCTGGTCGAAGCTTTTCGGCGTATTCCTGCAGAACCGCTGCGAGGTGGGATTTTGCTGTAGATACTCTCCCAAGGATATCTCCTAGAAGGGACGGTGGAAGCAGGTCAAGGCACTTGCCGTGGGCTCGTCGCATGGTGAAGGCGCAGATATCACCCTCTGGCAACGTGGAGGCCTGGGACCCCTTGGAGGACACGTGTGCAGTTCAGGTGGGGGCTTCGGGCGCATCGCTGAAATCTGACGTGGTAACCGAGTCGAGCGCGCTTCGACACATGTTTGCAGGTCTGCTCCAGCCCGTTCCTATTGCTCTTTGTATTGGCGCATGCACTCATACATCTCCGCAATCGACCATCCTTCCACACCTTGTACGTGAGCCACCGTGACCAGTTCCCGTTCTGCAGCCGTCGGGGGAGTCTCCGAGGTCTGTTCTTCGGAGCGGGGAAGATTGAGCTTCACATTCCGTGCAGGCGCATCTGAGGTAGATGGCTGAGTAGCAGCTGGTGTGTTTCCCGTCTCCCTCTGCTGCGCATACGCCTTCCATTGCACTGGCCCATTGCCCACCGGACCAGAGGTATGGGCGGTGATGTTGGGACCAACAGCTTGCCGTGCAGCGGCAGGTCCTGGTCCAACCGGTCCGCGTCCTTGGTATTGTCCTCCTCTGGGTGGCACGCCTGGCATTGAGGTGCGATTGGGACATTCTCGGTGCCGATGGATGAATTCCACGTATCCATAGCAACTCCCAGGTGGGTAGTTATGGGGGTTCCTTGGGTTGGGTGTTCAAGCTCTTGTAGGCATGCGAATAGCGGGCGCCACATGTTCCTTAAGAGCAAACTGTTCTCGAGCCACTTGCCATTTGATTTCCCTTTGCTGATGTTCTACTTCCTCCTTCAGTGCATCCAGTGTGCTAAAATGTCGTAAATCCAAATGTGTGAGCGATCGCTGGGACAAGAGAGTCCCGGTAATACTCCTTACTCATGCGCAAGGGTATGTCAACACATCGCACCGAGATCTTGGTAAACTTGTCATTGTGTAACTTGATGTTTTCTCCACCCTTCATGTGGATGGTACTAATCTGGAGCTCTGCTTCTTCGAGGCTCATGAGGTCGAAACGCTTGGTCATCCTATTTGCCAAATCATCAAAGTCAGCAAAAGGACGTTCCTTATGCTATGCAGTGAACCACTCCAAAGCTTTCCCTTGTAGCGCTAGGTACACTGCTGGGACAATGTAGTCAGGAGATAACAACCCATAATCGAGACAAGTGCCCAACTTGAATACCCACATGGCCGGGTCCTCCTCTGGTTCACCCTTGAAGACGTCGAGCTTTGGGAGAGTGTAAGAAGCCTTTGTCGCTAGGTTCAAAGTCAGTTCCTGTGGAGGCACCATTAGCACCTACGCCCGTGGCGGGGCCCCCAGGTGGGATCGATGTGCTTGCACCAGGCCAACTACCCTAGTACCAGCCGATGAAACGATTACTGCTCCCCTTGGTCGAGCACGTCCTGCATCGGTTCCTCCCAGTCCAGAACGTCCCATGTGCTGTCTTGCTGAACGCGCTTGTACTCGCACAGTATACTGCTTGCCTACATGAGCCACTGATCCTTGCCCAGGTCCGGTTGAACCACCCGTCATTCGGGGTCTTTGCTGGAGTCTTCTTGCCACAGGTATGATTAACGTCTTGCTTGGTTGATGATGAGATGATTGCATTTTTGACTGGACAGGTGGTACGGTATATTTGGTTGACGGAGCCCCTGTTACGATGTGCGTGTCCCCCAAGGCTCGTACTTGTCCGGTGGGTTCGACCGTGGATGAAGCATTGATTCCTCTTGAGCTGGGACTTCTCGGCGGCGCGACACTCCTAAAACGGAGGATGCCTTGCTCGTTTGCTGTTGGTGTTGGGGTTGTTGCTCAGCATCTGTGCGATGTGAAGTCACGATAGATGGGCATTCCCGTCGGGTTTCCCTTTGCCATTTTCCCACCGCCTCCAAGTTTCTCTCTGTTCGTGGTGGAGACACACCGCTGTCCGAGGCCCGTCGACGAGGGTGAACGGTTGGGCGAGAGGGGAATGCCGGAGGACAGACGGTGACGAGTTGATGCAAGGCGTGTGAAGCCTGCACCGAAGGGTGATCAAACGATACCTCTTCTTCCTCTGCTTGGTCCTCCTGGGCATCGTCCAAGTCTGCACAATTCTCGTAATGGGTGACAGAAGGTGCAGGTGAGGACACCCTTGGGGTAGAGAACTCGAGGCGCCGCGGTGCGTCCTCCGTTGGCGTCATGTCCACTGCCTTGTAAACGGTCCTTCTATCTGGCGTCATGACTTTATGGAGCAAGACGGGCCCTTCATCCGCCTCAAGCTCCTGCTCTTCATCTGATACATAGTCTTCCACCTGCATGGAGTCGCACAGCCCGTCTGGGTGGCGCGTGTCGTCTTCCTCTGGGTCCTCGTGGACGGGATTGGCCAACTGTGCCTGTCGGATAGCCTTCCATTCACGGAGTTCCTCAAGCCATCGCAGGTGAAATTCTTCTTCTTTGTCGGGGTCCGTCTCATCTCCATTGTTGTACAACTGGGGGGACTGATCATCCACCGGATCCCACTCAAATGTAGGGTCCAGCCCTGGAGGATCTTCTGGGCTTCTCTCGTAATGACGCGCGGTGGCGGCTCGCCTCATCCTTTCTTTTTTGGAGACGTAGAGCGCGTTGGGGCTCATCCTTGCGTCGCCAATGGTACAGCCAAATGATTCACCAGCACGATCGCTCTAGCCTCACGCCTCGTAGGTTGGCAGGGGGACACCACCGTGATCTGGGGAATCGTTGGGATTGCGGTGACGGGTGGCCTGCGGTGTCTTTCGTCCGGTGGAAGATTAGACAGCTCCCTCCTGAGATAACCGTGTTTCGGATTATAGACTGATCTGTAGGTACATTTCACACTCGTCACATAAAATAAGCGAGTCCACACTACTGCACCATTAACACTGTTATACCCCTTTTCGCCTTCGGCCGGAATCGGGTCTGACAGCATGCGAGGATCAGCTCCTTAGGTGTGGTTCGTTCCGCGCTATCCCCGCGGCTCCGCTTACTTTCCTTTTCCAACTCTGCCATGTCCTGTATCACTCTTTTTGCTCCAGTTTGATCAAAGCATGTTTCATCGACCGGGTAATGTTTCTTAATCACTCGACGAATCATCCACCGAATTAGTGCCGGGAATATATCACATACACACTCCTTCTCCAAATGACCCGTACTTCTCTGGCCGGGACTTCGACTAATCTCAGGACAATCACTGTGGTTATTCTAACTATTAGATTTGCTCACTTTACTTAATCACCGACGGTCAATCATGCATCGGACAACATGACACTCGCTGAGATAATTCCTCCTAACGACCAAAACAATATGAATTTGAACAATCAAAGAAATTGCCTTCAAACAAAAGAGGGAGACTAATCAATCAGCATTTCTCTCTTAACCACACAATCAGTACCCTAGGCGTCACCAAGCAGAACACGCAAACTGTAAGCTTCCTGAGTCACCGGACCATTGACCGGCGCAGGTCTTCGCACAAGCACCGTGCGGTGCACGCCGCCTTCATTGTTAGCCCGTGGAACGGCCTGACGTAACTCCCGTGGTCCGTTAGTACGTCGACCTACACCAGAACGGGCACGTGCCGAGTCCTCCTCTCGCAGGTGGGCGAGCTCATGCTGGTAGCGCTGGTATACTCGGTACGCCTCGGTCCGCTCTTCAGCCGCCTCAGCAGCACGCCGCCCAATGTCACGCGCGACCTCCTGCCAGAACTCCACGTGGTGGGGCTCGTCGTTGCGGGGAAGTCTCTTCAGCCATGGTTGCCAGAACTGCTCCACGGCTCCACCGGCAGGATGATGCGACCATTGCATCACTCCCAGAACCGTGCGTGCGCCAAGCGGACAGGGCACATTGCAGCAGTTGCAGATGGCGTAGAAGGACATTGGAAGGTCTCGGGGACCGCACCTGGAGCTGGGTGCCTGGTACTCCCGAGGGAACTCAGGACCAGGCCATGATGGCTCCGTGATGTGCTCCTCTGGAAGCGGCCTTTCCATCCGGGGATGGCAGCACACCCTCTCACACACACACTTCTCCTACACTCCTGATCCGGTATAGCTTCCATACTCTAACCTGTCGCAAGACGGGACGTGGGTCCCGCTCGATGGTCTGATTTCGACTGAGGGTCAGCAATCTCTCAGTCCGGCCAACGGCTTCATGGCCAGCCTCCCACACCCGGGTCAGGCGAGAGGTCAGCAACGTCGCTCACCAATGGTGAATGCTGTCTCGTGAGTTGGGGGCAGAATCATCCAATGTGAGTGTTCCACCGTCAGCTTCAGCGTCTTTGCAGCTCAGGATCAACGTTATTGCATTAGCAGTTCGGTCTCGTCAGGAGTCGGCCCTCTTCTCATCCTCCTCTTTGTATCTTCTCCTCGCACCGCTTCCCAAGACCCCATCCCGCTGGCTAGCCCCTTTTGCAGCTCGCACATCAAAATGCCGTTGGATAAGGTGCCTCGAGTACCGCTCCTCCTTTTGAGGTTTGGACGCGGTTCCGCTACCATGAAGCCAGCCTCGGGCCGCCTTCCTTTCCTCTCGGCAGGTCTGGTCGGGTCACGGCGTCCGCCGCAATATCTTCCTTCGCACCCCGTCGCTCCCCGGAATTGAACTGCCCTTCTCGCAATTTCTTTCCTCGATCGAGCGGTCGTCGGATGATTCGTCGACCTCCCCCTCCTCCTCTTGAACCCGGGCCCAGCTCCTCCCCCCCCCC
>SZWC01008380.1:58539-79830 GCA_023375785.1 Penium margaritaceum | reverse complement strand
GCTCGGTGTGGCTATTGTGTGCAATGCCTTGACAAAGTTGGCATGTGCCACTGACCATGACCACAAAGTTTACCAAGTACCTTAAATGGCTATGAATCATAACACGAGTCAGCCACGGTCAGAGTGCCCAATCACAGTTCAGATGTACTACGCATGACCTTACAGGTATAAACAAGGTAAAAAATTGGTGGATTCGCACGTCTATTGTGCGCAATGCCTTCACAAAGTTGGCATGTGCCACTGACCATGACCACAAAGTTTACCAAGTGCCTCAAACGGCTGTGAATCATAACACGAATCAGCCACAGCCCCAGTGTCCAATCACAGTGCACATCTAATGTGCATGACCTTGCAGGTATAAACAAAGGTAAGAAACTGGTGGCTTGGCACGACTATTGTGCGCAATGCCTTGACAAAGTTGGCATGTGCCACTAACCGTGTCCACAAATGTATCCAAGTGACATTTTCTTCTATTGATCATAACACGAGTCAGCCACAGTCAGAGTGTCCACTCAAAGTGCACATCTAATATGCATGACCTTGCACGTATAATCAAGGTAAAAACCCGGAGGCTTGGCACGGCTACTGTGCACAATGCCTTGACAAAGGTGGCATGTGCCACTGACCATGACCAGAAAGGTTACCAAGTACCTTAAACGGCTATGAATCATAACAGGAGTCAGCCACGGTCAGAGTGTCCAATCACAGTTCAGATAAACTGGGCATGACCTTGCACGTACAAACAAGGTAGAATACTGGTGGCTCGGTGTGGCTATTGTGCGCAATGCCTTGACAAAGTTGCCATGTGCCACTGACCATGACCACAACGTTTACCAAGTACCTTAGACGGATATGAATCATAACACAAGTCAGCCACGGTCAGACTGTCCAATCACACTGTAGGTATACTGGGCATGACCTTGCAGGTATAATCAAGGTAGAGTACTGATGGCTAAGTGTGGCTATTGTGCGCAATGCCTTGACAAAGTTGGCATGTGCCACTGACAATGACCACAAATATATCCAAGTGACTTTAACTTCTATTGATCATAACACGAGTCAGCCATGGTCAGGGTGTCCAATCAGAGTGCAGATAAACTAATCATGATTTTGCATGTACAAACAAGGTAGAAAACTGGTGGCTCAGTTTGGCAATTGTGTCCAATGCCTTGACAAAGTTGGCATGTGCCACTGACCATGACCACAAAGCTTACCAAGTGACTTTAACTTCTACGAATCATAACACGAGGCAGCCACGGTCAGAGTAACCAATCACAGTGCACATCTAGTATGCCTGACCTTACAGGTATAGACAAGGTAAAACCGGTGGCTTGCCACGGCTATTGTGCACAATTCCCTGACAAAGTTGGCATGTGCCCCTGACCATGACCACAAAGTTTACCAAGTACCTTAAACGGCTATGAATCATAACACGAGTCAGCCACGGTCAGAGTGTCCAAACACAGTGCAGATATAGTAGGCATGATCTTGGAGGTACAAACAAGGTATAATACTGGTGGATCGGTGTGGCTATTGTGCGCAATGCCTTGACAAATTTGACATGTGCCACTGACCATGACCACAAATGAATCCAAATGACTTTTACTTCTATTGAACATAACACGAGTCAGCCACGGTCAGAGTGTCCAATCACAGTGCAGATGTACTAGGCACGATCTTACAGGTGCAAACAAGGTATAATACTAGAGGCTTGGTGTGGCTATTGTACACAATGCCTTGACAAAGTTGGCATGAGCCACTGACCATGACCACACATGTATCCAAGTGACTTTTACTTATATTGATCATAATACGAGTCAGCCACGGTCAGAGTGTCCAATCACAGTGTAGATATACTGGAGATGACCTTGCAGGTACAAACAAGGTAGAATACTGGTGACTCGGTGTGGTCATTGTGCGCAATGCCCTGACAAAGTTGGCATCTGCCACTGACCATGACCACAAATATATCAAAGTGACTTTTAATTCATTTGATCATAAAACGAGTCAGCCACGGTCAGAGTGTCCATTCACAGTGCAGATGTACTAGGCATGATCTTGCAAGTGAAAACAAGGTAGATTACTGGTGGCGCGGTGAGGCTATTGTGCGCAATGCCTTGACAAAGTTGGCATGTGCCACTGACCATGACCACAACGTTTACCAAGTGACTTTAACTTCTACGAATCATAACACGAGTTAGCCACGGACAGAGCGTCCAGTCACAGTGCAGATATACTAAGCATGACCTTGCAGGTATAAACAATGTAGAATATGGGTGGCTCGGTGTGGCTATTGTCCGCAATGCCTTGACAAAGTTGGCACGTGCAACTGACCATGACCTTAAAGTTTACCTAGTACCTTAAACTTCTAAGAATACTAACACGAGTAAGCCATGGGCAAAGTGCCCAATCACAGCGCACATCTAATATGCATGACATTGCAGGTATAAACAAGGTAAAAAACCGGTGGTTTGGCACGTATATTGTGCGCAATGCATTGACAAAGTTGGCATGTGCCACTGACCATGACTACAAAGTGTACCTAGTACCTTAAACGGCTATGAATCATAACACGAGTCATCCACGGTCAGAATGTCCAATTATAGTGCAGATATACAGGGCATGAACTTGCAGGTATAAACAAGGTAGAATACGGGTGGCTCGGAGTGGCTATTGTGCGCAATGCCTTGACAAAATTGGCATGTGCCACTGCCCATGACCACAAATGTATCCGAGTGACTTTTACTTCTATTGATCATAACAGGAGACAGCCACGGACATACTGTCCAATCGGAGTGCAGATGTACTAGGCATGATCTTGCAGGTACAAACAAGGTGGAATACTGGTGGCTCGGTGTGGCTATTATGCGCAAGGCCCTGACTAAGTTGGCATGTGCCACTAAACATGACCACAAGTGTATCTAAGTGACATTTACTTCTATTGAACTAAATGAGTCATCCAGGCCAGAGTGTCCAGTCACAGTGTAGATATACTAAACATAACCTTACAGGTATAAAAAAGGTAGAATACTGGTGGCTCGGTGTGGCTATTGTGCGCAATGCCTAGACAAAGTTGGCATGTGCCACTGTCCATGACCACAAAGTTCACCAAGTACCTTAAACGGCTATGAATCATAACACGAGTCAGCCACGGTAAGAGTGTCCAATCACAGTGCAGATGTACTGGGCATGACCTTGCAGGTACAGACAGGATAGAATACTGGTGGCTCGGTGTGGCTATTGTACGCAATGCCTTGACAACGTTGGCATGTGCCACTGACCATGACCACAAATGTATCCAAGTGACTTTTACTTCTATTGATCATAACACGAGTCAGCCACGGTCAGAGTGTCCAATCACATTGCATATGTACTAGGCATGATCTTGCAGGTACAAACAAGGTAGAATACTGGTGGCTTGGTGTGGCTTTTGTGCGCAATGCCTTGACAAAGTTGGCATGTGCCACTGACCATGACCACAAATGTATCCAAGTGACTTTTNAGTCAGCCACGGTCAGAGTGTCCAATCACAATGCAGATGTACTAGGCATGATCTCATGCCTAGTACATCTTGCAGAATAATGGTGGCTCGGTGTGGCTATTGTGCGCAATGCCTTGACAAAGTTGGCATGTGCCACTGACCATGACCACAAAGTTCACAAAGTGACTTTAACTTCTACGAATCGTAACACGAGTCAGTCACGGTCAGAGTGCCCAATCACAGTGCACATCTAATATGCATGTCCTTGCAGGTATAAACAAGGTAACCCGGTGTCTTGGCATGGCTATTGTGCGCAATGCCTTGACAATGTTGGCATGTGCCACTGACCATGACCACAAAGCTTACCAAGTACCTTAAACAGCTATGAATCATAACACAAGTCAGCCACGGTCAGAGTGTCCAATCACAGGGCATATATACTATGCATGACCTTGCAAGTATAAATAAGGTAGAATGCTGGTGGCTCGGTGTGGCTATTGTGCGCAATGCCTTGACAAAGTTGGCATGTTCCACTGACCATGACCACAAATGTATCCAAGTGACTTTTACTTATATTGTTCATAACACCAGTCAGCCACGGTCAGAGTGTCCAATCACAGTGCAGATGTACTAGGCATGATCGTGCAGGTGCAAAAAAGACAGAACACTGGTGGCTTGGTGTGGCTATTGTGCGCAATGCGTTGACAAATTTGGCATGTGCCTCTGAACATGACCACAAAGTTTACCAAGTGACTTGAACTTCTACGAATCATAACACGAGTCAGCCATGGTCAGAGTACCCAATCACAGTGCACATCTAATATGCATGACCTTGCAGGTATAAACAGGGTAAAAATCGGTGGTTTGGCACGGGTATTGTGCACAATGCCTTGACAAAGTTGGCATGTGCCACTGACCATGACCGAAACGTTTACCAAGTACCTGAAACGGCTATGAATCATAAACCAAGTCAGCCACGGTCAGAGTGTCCAGTCACAGTGCAGATATAATGGGCATGACCTTTCAGGTATAAAAGATGTAGAATACTGGTGACTTGGTGTGCCTATTGTGCACAATGCCTTGACAAAACTGGCATGTGCCACTGACCATGACCACAAATATATCCAAGTGACTTTTACTTATAGTGATCATAACACGAGTCAGCCACGGTAAGAGTGTCCAATAACAGTGCAGATGTACTAGGCATGATCTTGCAGGTTCAAACAAGGTAGAATACTGGTGGCTAGGTGTGGCTGTTGTGCGCAATGCCTTGCAAAAGTTGGCATGTGCCACAGACCATGACCACAAAGTTTACCAAGTGTCTTTACCTTCTACAAATCATAGCACGAGTCAGCCACGGTCAGAGTACCCAATCGAGGTACACATCTAATATGCATGACCTTGCTGGTGTAAACAAGGTAAAAACCCGGTGGCTTGGCACGGCTGTTGTACGCAATGCCTTGACAAAGATGGCATGTGTCACTGACCATGACCACAATTTTTACCAAGTACCTTAAACGTTTATGAGTCATAACACAAGTCAGCCACGGTCAGAGTGTCCAATAACAGTGCACATGTACTAGGCATGATCTTGCAAGTGCAAACAAGGTAGAATACTGGTGGCACAGTGTGGCTATTCTGCACAATGCCTTGAAAACATTCGCATGTGCCACTGACCATGACCACAAAATGTATCCAACTGACTTTTACTTCTATTGATCCTAACACGAGTCAGCCACAGTCAGAGTGTCCAATCACACTGCATTTGTACTAGGCATTATCTTGCAGGTACAAACAAGGTAGAAGATTGATGGCTTAGTGTGGCTATTGTGCGTAATGCCTTGACAAAGTTGGCATGTGCCACTAACCATGACCACAAATGTATCGATTTGACTTTTACTTCTATTGATCATAACACAAGTAAGCCACGGTCAGAGTGTCCAATAACAGTGCATATTTACTAGGCATTAACTTGCAGGTGCAAACAAGGTACAATACTGGTGGCTCGGTGTGGCTATTGCGTGCAATGCCTTGATAAGGTTGGCTTGTGCCACTGACGATGACCACAAAGTTTATAAAGTACCTTAAACGGCTATGAATCATAACACGAGTCAGCCACGGTCAGAGTGTCCGATCACAGTGTAGATGTACCAGGCATGATCTTGCAGGTGCAAACAAGGTAGAATACTGGTGGCTCGGTGTGGCTATTGTGCACAATGCCTTCACAATTTTGGCATGCGCCACTGACCATGACCACAAATGTATGCAAGTGACTTATACTTCGATTGATCATAATACAAGTCAGCCATGGTCAGAGTGTCCAATCACAGTGCAGATGTACTAGGCATGATCTTGAAGGTGTAAACAAGGTACAATACTGGTGGCCCAGTGTGGCTATTGTGCACAATGCCTTGACAAAGTTGGCATGTGCCACTGACCATGGCCACAAAGTTTACCAAGTGACTTTAACTTCTACGAATCATAACACGAGTCAGCCACGGTCAGAGTACCCGATCACAGTGCACATCTAATATGCATGACCTTGCAGGTATAAACACGGTAAACAACCGGTGGCTTGGAATGGCTATTGTACACAATGCCTTGACAAAGTTGGCATGTGCCACTGACCATGACCACAAAGCTTACCAAGTACCTTAAACATCTATGAATCATAACACAAGTCAGCCACGGTCAGAGTCCTTAATCACAGTGCAGATGTACTAGGCATGATCTTGCAGGTGCAAACAAGGTAGAATACTGGTGGCTTGGTGTGGCTATTGTGCACAATACCTTGAAAACGTTGGCATGTCCCACTGACCATGACAACAAATGTATCCAGCTGACTTTTACTTCTATTGATCATTATACGAGTCAACCACAGTCAGAGTGTCCAATCACAGTGCAGATGTACTAGGCATGATCTTGCAGGTACAAACAAGGTAGAATACTGGTGGCTCGGTGTGGCTATTGTGCGCAATGCCTTGACAAAGGTGGCATGTGCCACTGACCTTGACCACAAGTGTATCCATTTGACTTTTACTTCTATTGATCATAACACAAGTCAGCCACAGTCAGAGTGTCCAATAACAATGCAGATTTACTAGGCATGATCTTGCAGGTGGAAAGAAGGTACAATACTGGTGGCTCGGTGTGGCTATTGCGTGCAATGCCTTGACAAAATTGGCATGTCCCACTGACCATGACCACAAATGTATCCAAGTGAATTTAACTTCTATTGATCATAATACGAGTCAGCCACGATCAGAGTGTCTAATCACAGTGCAGATGTACTAGGCATTATCTTACAGTACAAACGAGGTACAATACTGGTGATATGTTGTGGCTATTGTGCGCAATGCCTTGACAAGGTTGGCATGTGCCACTGACCATGACCACAAAGTTTTCTAGGTGACTTTAACTTCTACGTATCATAACACGCGTCAGCCATGGTCAGAGTATCAAATCATAGTGCAGATATACTGGGCATGACCTTACAGGTACAAACAATGTAAAACACTAGTGGCTCGGTATGGATATTGTGCGCAATGCCTTGACAAAGTTAGCATGTGCCACTGACCATGACCACAAATGTATCCAAGTGACTTTTACGTCTCTTGATCATAACACGAGTCAGCCACGGTCAGAGTGTCCAATCACAGTGCATATGTCCTAGGCATGATCTTGCAGGTGCAAACAAAGTAGAATACTGGTGGCTCGGTGTGGCTATTGTGCACAATGCCTTGACAAAGTTGGCATGTGCCACTGACCATGACCACAAATGTATCCACGTGACGTTGACTTCTATTGATCATAACACGAGTCAGCCACGGTCAGAGTGTCCAATCACAGTGCAGATGTACTAGGCATGATCTTGCAGGTCCAAAAAAGGTACAATACTGGTGTCTCTGTGTGGCTATTGTGCGTAATGCCTTGACAAAGTTGACATGTGCCACTGACCATGACCAGAACGTTTACCAAGTGACTTTAACTTGTACGAATCATAACTTGAGTCAGCCACGGTCAGAGTGTCCAATCACAGTGCAGATATACAGGGTATGACCTTGCAGGTATAAACAATGTAGAATACTGGTGGCTCGTTGTGGCTGTTGTGCGCAATACCCTGACAAAGTTGGCATGTGCCACTGACCATGACCACAAATTTATCCAAGTGACTTTTGCTTCTAGTGATCATAACATTGCAGATGTACTAGGCATGATCTTGCAGGTGCAAACAAGGTAGAATACTGGTGGCTTGGGGTGGCTATTGTACGCAATTCCTTGACAAAGTTGGCATGTGCCACTGACCATGACCAAAACATTTACCAAGTGACTTTAACTTCTACGAATCAGTACACGAGTCAGCCACGTTAAGACTGTCCAATCACTCTGACCGTGGCTGACTCGTGTCATGATCAATAGAAGTAAAAGTCACTTGGATACATTTGTGGTCATGGTCAGTGGCACATGCCAACTTTGTCAAGGCATTGCGTACAATCGCCACGCCGAGCCACCAGAATTCTACCTTGTTTGCATCTACAAGATCATGCCTATGACATCTGCACTGTGATTGGACACTATGACCATGCCTGACTCGTGTTATGATCAATAGAAGTAAAGTTCACTTGGATACATTTGTGGTAATGGTCAGTGGCACATGCCAACTTTGTCAAGGCATTGCGCACTATAGCCATACCGAGCCACCAGTATTCTACCTTGTTTATACCTGTAACGTCGTGCCCAGGATATCTGCACTGTGATTGGACACTCTGACCGTGGCTGACTCGTGTTTCGATTCGTAGAAGTTAAAGTCACTTGGTAAACGTTCTGGTCATGGTCAGTGGCACATGCCAACTTTGTCAAAGCATTGCGCACTATAGCCATACCGAGCCACCAGTATTCTCCCTTGTTTATACCTGTAACGTCGTGCCCAGGATATCTGCACTGTGATTGGACACTCTGACCGTGGCTGACTCGTGTTTCGATTCGTAGAAGTTAAAGTCACTTGGTAAACGTTCTGGTCATGGTCAGTGGCACATGCCAACTTTGTCAAGGCATTGCGCACAATAGCCGTGCCAAGCCACCAGTATTCTACCTTCTTTATACCTGCAAGGTCATGCCTAGTACATGTGAACTGTGATTGGACACTCTGGCAATGGCTGACTCGTGTTATGGTTCATGGAAGTAAAAGTCACTTGGATACATTTGTGGTCATGGTCAGTGGCACATGCCAATTTTGTCAATGTATTGTGCACAAAAGCCACAACGAGCCACCAGTATTCTACCTTATTCATACCTGTAAGGTCATGTTCATTACATCTGCACTGTGATTGGACACTCGGACCGTGGCTGACTCGTGTTATGATTCAAAGCCGTTTAAGGTACTTGGTAAACTTTGTGGTCATGGTCAGTGGCACATGCCAACTTTGTTAAGATATTGCGCAGAATAGCCGTGCCAAGCCACCGGTTTTTTACCTTGTTTATACTTGAAAGGTCATGCATATTAGATGTACGATGTAATTGGGCACTCTGACCGTGGCTGACTCGTGTTACGATTCGTAGAAGTTGAAGTCACTTGAATAACTTTGTGGTCATGGTCAGTGGCACATGCCAGCTCCGTCAAGGCATTGCGCACAATAGCCACACCGAGCCACCAGTATTCTACCTTGTTTATACCTGCAAGATCATGCCTAGTACATCTGCACTGTGATTGGACACTCTGACCGTGGCGGACACGTGTTATGATCAATAGAAGTAAAAGTCACTTGGATACATTTGTGGTCATGGTCAGTGCCACAGGCCAACTTTGTCAAAGCATTGCACACAGTAGCCACACCGAGCTACCAGTATTCTACCTTGTTTATACCTGCAAGGTCATGCCCACTTTACCTGCACTGTGATTGGACACTCTGACCGTGGCTAACTTGGATGCCTTCATAGCCGTTTAAAGTACTTGGTAAACTTTGTGGTCATGGTCAGTGGCACATGCCAGCTTTGTCGGGGCATTGCGCACAGCAGCCGTGCCAGGCCACCGGTGTTTACCTTGTTTATACTTGCAAGGTCATGCCCAGTACATATGAACTGTGATTGGGCACTCTGACCGTGGCTGACTCGTGTTTCGATTCGTAGAAGTTAAAGTCACTTGGTAAACTTTGTGGTCATGGTCAGTGGCACATGCCAATTTTGTCAAGACATTGCGCACAATATCCACACCGATCCACCAGTATTCTACCTTGTTTGTACCTGCAAGGTCATGCCCAGTATATCTACACTTTGATTGGACACTCTGACCATAGCTGACTCGTGTTATGATTCATAGCCGTTAAAGGTACTTGGTAAACTTTGTGGTCATGGTCAGTGGCACATGCCAACTTTGTCAACGCATTGCACACAATAGCCACACCGAGACACCAGTATTATACCTTGTTTCTACCTGCTAGATCATCACTAGTACATCTGCACTGTGATTGGACACTCTGACCGTGGCTGACTCGTGTTATGATCGATAGAACTAAAAGGCACTTGGATACATTTGTGGTCATGGTTAGTGGCACATGCCAACTTTGTCAAGGAATTGCGCACAAAAGCCACACCAAACCAGTATTCTACCTTGTTTGCATATGCAAGATCATGCCTAGTACATCTACACTGTGATTGGACACACCGACCGTTGCTGACTCGTGTTATGATTCGTAGAAGTTAAAGTCACTTGGTAAAATTTGTGGTCATGGCCAGTAGCACATGCCAACTTTGTCAAGGCATTGCGCACAATAGCCACACCGAGCCACAAGTATTCTACCTTGATTACACCTGCAAGGTCATGTCCAGTATATCAGCACTGTGACTGGACACTCTGACCGTGGCTGACTCTTGTTGTGATTCATAACCGTTTAATGTACGTGATAAACTTTGTGGTCATGGTCAGTGCCACATGCCAACTTTGTCAAGGCATTGCGCACAATAGCCGTGCCAATCCTCCGGTTTTTTACCTTGTTTACACCTGCAAGCTCGTGCATATTATATGTGGGATGTGATTGGGCACTCCAACCATGGCTGACTCGTTTTACGATTCGTAGAAGTTAAAGTCACATGGTAAACTTTGTGGTCATGGTCAGTGGCACATGCCAACTGAGTCAAGGCATTGCGCACAATAGCCACACCGAGCCACCAGTATTCTGCCTTGTTTATACCTGCAAGATCATGCTTAGTACATCTGCACTGTGATTGGACACTCTGACTGTGGCTGACTCGTGTGATGATCAGTAGAAGTAGAAGTCACTTGGATACATTTGTGGTCATGGTCAGTGGCACATGCCAACTTTGTCAAGGCATTGCACACAATAGCCACACGGAGCCACCAGTATTCTACCTTGTTTCTACCTGCTAGATCTTGCCTAGTACATCTGCACTGTGATTGGACACTCTGACCGTGGCTGACTCGTGTCATGATCAATAGAAGGAAAAGTCACTTGGATACATTTGTGGTCATGGTCAGTGAAACATGCAAACTTTGTCAAGGAATTGCGCACAATAGCCACACTGAGCCACCAGTACTCTCCCTTGTTTGCACCTGTAAGATCATGCCTAGTACATCTGCACTGTAACTGGAAACTCTGACCGTGGCTGACTCGTGTTATGATTCGTAGAAGTTAAAGTCACTTGGTAAACTTTGTGGTCATGGCCAGTGGCACATGCCAACTTTGTCAAGGCATTGAGCACAGTAGCCATACCGAGCCACCAGTATTCTACCTTGTTTGCACCTGCAAGATCATGCCACGTACATCTGCACTGTGATTGGACACTCTGACCGTGGCTGAGTCATTGTATGATCAGTAGAAGCAAAAGTCACTTGGAACCATTTGTGGTCATGGGCAGTGGCACATGCCAACTTTGTCAAGGCATTGCGCACAATAGCCAAACCGAGCCACCACTATTCTACCTTGTTTGTACCTGCAATATCGTGCATAGTACATGTGCACTGCGATTAGGCACTCTGACCGTGACTGACTCGTGTTACAATTCAAAGAAGTTAAAGTCACTTGGATACATTTGTGGTCATGGTCAGTGGCACATGCCAACTTTGTCAAGGCATTATGCACAAATGCCGTGCCAAGCTACCAGTTTTTTACCTTGTTTATACCTGCAAGGTCATGCCGAGTATATCTGCACTGTGCTTGGACACTCTGACCGTGGCTGACTCGTGTTATGATTCATAGCCATTTAAGGTACATGGTAAACTTTGTGGTTATGGTCAGTGGCACATGTCAACTTTGTCAAGGCACAGCGCACAATATCCACCCCGAGCCACCAGTATTGTACATTGTTTGCACCTGCAAGATAATGCCTAGTAAACATGCACTGTTATTGGACACTCTGACCGTGGCTGACTTGTGTTATGATCAATAGAAGTAGAAGTCACTTGGTAAACTTTGTGGTCATGGTCAATAGCACATGCCTACTTTGTCAAGGCATTGCGCACAATAGCCACACCGAGCCACCAGTATTCTACCTTGTTTGCACCTGCAAGATCATGCCTAGTAGATCTGCAATGTGATTGGACACTCTAACCGTGGCTGACTCGTTGTATGATCAATATAAGTAAAAGTCACTTGGATACATTTGTAGTCATGGTCAGTGGCACATGCCAACTTTGTCAAGGCATTGCGCACAATAGCCACAACGAGCCACCAGTATTCTACCTTGTTTACACCTGCAAGGTCATGACCAATATATCTGTACTGTGAGTGGACACTCTGACCGTAGCCGACTCGTGTTGTGATTCAAAGCCGTTTAAGGTACTTGATAAACTTTGTGGTCATGGCCAGTGGCACATGCCAACTTTGTCAAGGCATTGCTCACAATAGCCATGCCAAGACACCGGTTTTTTACCTTATTTATACCTGCAAGGTCATGCATATCACATGTGCGCTGTGACTGGGTACTCTGACCGTGACTGACTCGTTTTACGATTTGTAGAAGTAAAAGTCACTTGGTAAACTTTGTGGTCATGGTCAGTGGCACATGCCAACTGAGTCAAGGCATTGTGCACAGTAGCAACACCGATCCACCAGTATTCTCCCTTGTTTATACATGCAAGATCATGCATAGTACATCTGCACTGTGATTGGACACTCTGATCGTGGCTGACTCGTGTTCTGATCAGTAGAAGTAAAAGTCACTTTGATACATTTGTGGTCATGGTCAGTGGCACATGCCAACTTTGTCAAGACATTACACACAATAGCCACACCAAGTCACCGGCTTTTTACCTTGTTTGAACTTGCAAGCTCATGCCTAGTACATCTGCACTGTGATTGGACACTCGGACCGTGGCTGACTGTGTTATGATCAATAGAAGTAAAAGTCACTTGGATACATTTGTGGTCAAAGTCAGTGGCATGTGCCAACTTAGTCAAGGCATTGCACACAGTAGCCACACCGAGCAACAAGTATTCTACCTTGTTTATACCTGCAAGGTCATTCCCAGTATATCTGCACTGTGATTGGACACTCTGACATTGGCTGACTTGTGTTATGATTCATAGCCCTTTAATGTACTTGGATACATTTGTGGTCATGGTCAGTGGCACATGCCAACTTTGTCAAGGCATTGCACACAATAGCCACACTGAGCCACCAGTATTCTACCTTTTATATACCTACAAGGTCATGCCTGGTATATCTGCACTATGATTGGACATTCTGACCGTGGCAGACTCCTGTTATGATTCATAGTCGTTTAAGGTACCTGGTGAACGTTCTGGTCATGGTCAGTGGCACATGCCTACTTTGTCAAGGCATTGCGCACAATAGCCGTACCATGCCACCGGTTTTTTACCTTAATTGCACCTACAAGATCATGCCTAGTACATACTATGATTGCACGCTCTTAACGTGGCTGACTCGTGTTATGATCAATAGAAGTGTATGTACTTGGATACATTTGTGGTCATGGTCAGTGGCACACGCCAGCTTTGTCAAGGCATTACGCACAATAGCCACACCAAGCCACCAGTATTCCACCTTGCGTATACCTGCAAGGTCATGCCCAGTATATCTGCTCTGTACTTGGACACTCTGACCATGGCTGGCTCGTGTTATGATTCAAAGCCATTTAAGGTACTTGGTAAACCTTGTGGTCATGGTCAGTGGCACATGCTAACTTTGTCAAGGCATTGCGCAGAATAGTCACACCGAGCCACCAGTATTCTACCTTGTTTATACCTGTAAGATCATGTCCAGTATATCTACACTGTGATTGGACACTCTGACCGTGGCTGACTCGTGTTATGATTGGCGGAGTTAAAGTCAATTGGTAAACTTTGTGGTCCTGGTCACTGGCACATGCCAACTTTGTCAAGACATTGCGCACAATAGCCACACCGATCCACCAATATTCTACCTTGTTTGCACCTGCAAGATCATGCCTAGTACATATGCACTGTGATTGGACACTCTGACCGTGGCTGACTCGTGTTATGATCTATAGAAGTGTATATCACTTGGATACATTTATGGTCATGGTCAGTGGCACATGCCAACTTTGTCAAGGCATTGTGCACAATAGCCACACCGAGGCACCAGTATTCTACCTTGTTTATACGTGCAAGTTCATGCCCCGTATATCTGCACAGTGATTGGACGCTCTGACCGTGGCTGACTCGTGTTATGATTCATAGCCGTTTAATGTACTTGGTAAACTTTGTGGTCATGGTTAGTGGCACATGCCAACTTTGTCAAGGCACTGCGCACAATAGCCACACCGAGCCACCAGTATTCTACCTTGTTTATACGTGCAGGGTGAAGCACAGTATATCTGCACTGCAATTGGACACCCTGACCGTGGCTGACTCGTGTTATGTTTCATAGCCATTTAAGGTACTTGGTAAACTTTGTGTTCATGGTCAGTGGCACATGCCAACTTTGTCAAGGCATTGCGCACAATAGCCGTCAAAGCCACCGGTTTTTTTCCTTGTTTATACCTGCAAGGTCATGCATATAAGATGTGCACTGTGCTTGGGCACTCTAACCGTGGCTGACTCGTGTTACGACTCGTATAAGTTGAAGTCACTTGGTAAACTTTGTGGTCATGGTTAGTGGCACATGCCAACTTTGTCAAGACAATGCGCACAATAGCCACACCGAGCCACAAGTGTAATGCCTTGTTTGTACCTGCAACGTCATGCCTAGTACATCTTCACTGTGATTGGACACTCTGACCGTGGCTGACTCGTGGTATGAACCATAGCCATTTAAGGTACTTGGTAAACATTGTGGTTATGGTTTGTGGCACATGCCAACTTTGTCAAGGCATTGCGCACAATAGCCGTCCCAAGCAGCCGGTTTTTTAACTTGTTTATACCTGCAAGGTCGTGCATATTCGATGTGCACTGTGGTTGGGCACTCAGACCGTGGCTAGCTCGTTTTATGAGCCATAGAAGTAAAAGTCAATTGGATACATTTGTGGTCATGGTTAGTGGCACATGCCAACTTTGTCAAGGCATTGCACACAATAGCCACACCAAGCCACCCGTATTCTACCTTGCTTATACCTGCAAGGTAATTCCCAGTATATCTGCACTGTGACTGGACACTCTGACCGTGGCTGACTCGTGTTATGATTCATAGCCGTTTAAGGTACATGGCACACTTTGTCGTCATGGTCAGTGGCACATGTCAATTTTGTCAAGGCATTGCGCACAATAGCCACACCAAGCCACCAAGATTCTACCTTGTTTATACCTGCAAGATCATGCCTAGTTCATCTGCACTGTGACTGGCCACTCTGACCGTGGCAGACTCGTGTTATGATCAATAAAAGTAAAACTCACTTTGATGCATTTGTGGTCATGTCGGTGCCACATGCCAACTTTGTCAAGGCATTGTCACAATAGCCACACCAAGCCACCGGTTTTTAACCTTGTTTGAACCTTCAAGATCATGCCTAGTACATCTGCACTGTGATTGGACACTCTGACCGTGGCTGACTCGTGTTATGATCAAAAGAAGTAAATGTCACTTGGATACATCTGTGGTCATGGTCGGTGGCACATGCCAACTTTGCCAAGGCATTGCACACAATAGCCCCACCGTGCCACCAGTAGTCTACCTTGTTTATACCTGTAAGGTAATGCCCAGAGCATCTACACTGTGTTTGGACCCTCTGACCGTGGCTGACTCGTGTTATGATTCATAGCCGTTTAAGGTACTTGGTAAAAATTGTGGTCATGGTCAGTGGCACATGCCAACATTTTCAAGGCATTGTACACAATAGCCGTGCCAAGCCACCGGTTTTTAACCTTGTTTATGCCTGCCAGGTCATGCATATTAGATTTGCACTATGATTGGGCACTCTGACCGTGACTGACTCGTGTTATGATCAATATAAGTAAAAGTCCAAATGTATCCAAAGGATACATTTGTGGTCATGGTCAGTGGCACATACCAACTTTGTCAAGACATTGCACACAATAGCCACACTGAGCCACCAGTATTCTACCTTGTTTATACCTGAAAGGTCATGCCTAGTATATCTGCAATGTGATATGACACTCTGACCGTGGCTGACTCGTGTTCTGATTCATAGCCATTTAAGGTACTTGGTAAACTTTGTGGTCATGGTCAGTGGCACATGCCAAATTTGTCAAGGAATTGCACACAATAGCCACGCCGAGCCACCAGTATTCTAGCTTGTTTGCACCTGCAAGATCATGCCTAGTACATCTGCACTACGATTGGACACTCTGACCGTGGCTGACCCGTGTTATGATGAATAGAAGTAAAAGTCATTTGGATACATTTGTGGTCATGGTCAGTTGTTCATGCCAACATTGCCAAGGCATTGCACACAATAGCCACACCGTGCCACCATTATTCTACCTTGTTTATACCTGTAAGGTCATGCCCAGAGTATCTGCACTGCGATTGAACACTCTGACCGTGGCTGACTCGTGTTATGATTCATAGCCGTTTAAGGTACTTGGTAAAATTTGTGGTCATGGTCAGTGGCACATGCCAACATTGTCAAAGCAGTGTGCACAAAGTCGTGCCAAGCCACCAGTTTTTCACCTTGTTTATACCTGCAAGGTCGTGCATATTAGATGTGCACTGTGATTGGGCACTCTGACCGTGGCTGGTTATGCAAGGTCGTACATGTATCACAATTCAGCCATGGTCAGAGTGTCCAATCACAGTGCAGATATACTAAGCATGACCTTACAGGTATAAACGAGGTAGAATACTGGTGGCTCGGTGTGGCTATTGCTGAATTCATAGCCGTTGAAGGTACTTGGTAAGCTTTGTGGTCATGGTTAGTTGGACATGCCAACTTTGTCAAGGCATTGCGCACAATAGCCGTGCCAAGCCGCCGGGTTTTTGCCTGGTTTGCACCTGCAAGATCATGCCTAGTACATCTGCAGTGTGATTGGACACTCTGACCGTGGCTCACTCGTGTTATGATTCATAGCCGTTTAAGTCACTTGGTAAACATTGTGGTCATGGTCAGTGGCACATGCCAACTTCGTCAAGGCATTGCGCACAATAGCCACACCGAGCCACCAGTATTCTAGCTTGTTTGCACCTGCAAGATCATGCCTAGTACATCTGCACTGCGACTGGAAACTCTGACCGTGGCTGACATGTGTTATGATCAAAAGAAGTATAACTCACTTGGATACATTTGTGGTCATGGTCAGTGGTACATACCAACTTTGTCAAGGCATTGTGCACAATAGCCACACTGAACCACCAGTATTCTCCCTGGCTTCTACGTGCAAGGTCATGCCCCGTATATCTGCACTGTGATTGGACACTCTGACCGTGGCTGACTCGTGTTATGATTCATAGCCGTTTAAGGTACTTGTTAAGTTTGTGGTCATGGTCAGTGGCACGTGCCAACTTTGTCAAGGCATTGCGCACAAAAGCCGTTCCAAGCCACCCATATTCTACCTTGTTTACACCTGCAAGGTCATGCCTAGTACATCTGAACTGTGATTGGACACTCTGACTATCAGAGTGCCCAATCACAGCGCACATCTTATATGCATGACCTTGCAGGTATAAACAGGGTAAAAGACCGGTGTCTTTGCACGGCTATTGTGTACAATGCCTTGACAAAGTGGGCATGTGCCACTAACCATGACCACAAAGTTTACCAAGTACCTTAAACGGCTATGAATCATAACACGAGTCAGCCTCAGACATAGTGTCCATTTACAGTACAGATATACCGGGCATGACCTTGCAGGTATAAACAAGGTATAATACTGGTGGCTCGGTGTGGTTATTGTGCGCAATGCCTTGACAAAGTTGGCATGTGCCACTGACCATGACCAAAAATGTATCCAAGTGACTTTTACTTCCTTTGATTATAACACGAGTCAGCCACGGTCAGAGTGACCAATCACAGTGCAGATGTACTAGGCATGATCTTGCAAGTTCAAACAATGTACAATACTGGTGGCTCGGTGTGGCTATTGTGCGCAATGCCTTGACAAAGTTGGCATGTGCCACAGACCATGACCACAAAGTTTACTCAGTACCTTAAATGGCTATGAATCACAACACAAGTCAGCCACGGTAAGAGTGTCCAATCACAGTGAAGATGTACTAGGCATGGTCTTGCAGGTTCAAACAAGGTAGAATACTGGTGGCTCAGTGTGGCTATTGTGCGCAATGCCTTGAAAAAGTTGGCATGTGCCACTGACCATGACCACATATGTATCCAAGTGACTTTACCTTCTTTGAATCATAACACGAGTCAGCCACGGTCAAAGTGTCCAATCAGATTGCAGATGTGCTAGGCATGATCTTGCAGGTACAAACAAGGTACAATACTGGTGGCTCGGTGTGGCTATTGTGCGCAATGCCTTGACAAAGTTTGCATGTGCCACTGACCATGACCATAAAGTCTACCAAGTACCTTAAACCGCTATGAATCATGACACGAGTCAGCCACAGTCAGAGTGTCCAATCATAGTTCAGATGTGCTAGGTATGACCTTGCAGGTATAAACAAGGTGAAAAACCAGTGGCTTGGTAAGGATATTGTGCGCAATGCCTTGATAAAGTTGGCATGTGCCACTGACCATGACCACAAAGTTTACCAAGTCACTTAATCTTCTACGAGTCGTAACATGGGTCAGCCACGGTCAGAGTACCCAATCTCAGTGCATATATACTAGGCGTGATCTTTTGCAGGTGCAAACAAGGTAGAATACTGGTGGCTCGGTGTGGCTATTGTGCGCAATGCCTTGACAAAGTTGGCATGTGCCACTGACCATGACCACAAAGTTTACCAAGTAACTTAAACAACCATGAATCATAACACGAGTCAGCCACGGTCAGAGTGTCCAATCACAGTGCAGATGTACTAGGTATGATCTTGCAGGTGCAAACAAGATAGAATACAGGTGGCTCGGTGTGACTATTGAGCACAATGCCTTGACAAAGTTGGCATGCGCCCCTGACCGTGACCACAAATGTTTACCATGTGAATTTAGCTTCTACGAATCGTAACACGAGTCAGCTACGGATAGAGTGACCAATCACAGTGCACATCTAATATGCATGACCTTGCAGGTATAAACAGGGTAAAAAACCCGACGTCTTGGCACGGCTATTGTACGCAATGCCTTGACAAAGTTGGCATGTGCCACTGACCATGACCACAAAGTTTACCAAGTACCTTAAACGGCTTTGAATCATAACACGAGTTTGCCACAGTCATAGTGTCCAATCACAGTGCAAGTATACTCGGCATGACCTTGCAGGTATAAACAAGGTAGAATACTGATGGCTTGGTGTGGCTATTGTGCGCAATGCCTTAAAAAAGTTCGCATGTGCCACAGACCATGACCACAAATGGATCCAAGTGACTTTTACTTCCTTTGATCATAACACGAGTCAGCCATGGTCAGAGTGACGAATCACAGAGCAGATGTACTAGGCATGATCTTGCAAGTTCAAACAAGGTCGAATACTGGTGGCTCGGTGTGGCTATTGTGCGCAATGCCTTGACAAAGTTGGCATGTGCCACTGACCATGACCACAAAGTTTACCAAGTACCTTAAACGGCTATGAATCATAACTCGAGTCAGCCGCGGTCAGAGTGTCAAATCACAATGGAGATATACTGGGCATGACCTTGCAGGTACAAATAAGGCAGAATACTGGTTGCTCGGTGTGGCTATTGTGCGAATGCCTTGACAAAGTTGGCATGTGCCATTGACCATGACTACAAATGTATCCAATTGACTTTAACTTCTATGAATCACAACACGAGTCAGCCACATTCAGAGTGTCCAATCACAGTGCAGATGTACTAGGCATGATTTTGCAGGTACAAACAAGGTACAATATTGGTGGCTCTGGTGTCCAATCAAAGAGCACGTGTGCTAGGATTAAACTTGCAGGTATAAACAAGGTAAAACACTGGTGGCGCAGTGTGGCAATTGTGCGCAATGCCTTGACAAAGTTGGCCTGTGCCACTGACCATGACCACAAAGTTTACCAAGTGACTTTAACTTCTACGCATCGTAACACGAGTCAGCCACGGTCAGAATTCCCAATCACGGTACACATGTAGTATGCATGACCTTGCTGGTATGAACAAGGCAAAAAACCGGTGGCCTGGCCGGGCTTTTGTGCGCAATCGCTTGACAAAGTTGGCATGTGCAACTGACCATGACCACAAATTTATCCAATTACCTTAAACGTGTATGAATCATGACATGAGTCAGCCACGGTCAGAGTGTCCAATCACAGTGCACGTGTGCTAGGCATACACTTGCGGGTATAAAACGGTAAAACACTGGTGGCTCAGTGTGGCTATTGTGCGCAATGCCTTGACAAAGTTGGCGTGTGCCACTGACCATGACCACAAACTTATCCACGTGACTTTAACTTCTACGAATTGTAACACGAGGCAGCCACAGTCAGAGGGCCCGATCACAGTGCACATGTACTACGTATGCCCTTGCTGGTATGAACAAGGTAAGAACCTGGTGGCTTGGTGCGGCTATTGTGCGCAATGCCTTGACAATGTTTACCTGTACAACTGACCATGACCACAAAGTTCACCAAGTTACTTTAACTTTTATGAATCATCACATGAGTCAGCCACTGTCAAAGTGCCCAGTCACAGTACACATGTACTATGCATGACCTTGCAGGTATAAACAAGGTAAAGAACCGGTGGCTTGGTGTGGCTATTGTGCGCAATGCTTTGACAAAGTTGTCATGTGCCACTGACCATGACCGCAAAGTTTACCAAGTGACTTTAACGTCTACGAATCATAACACGAGTCAGCCACGATCAAAGTGTCCAATCACAGTGCACGTGTGCTAGGCATAAACTTGCAGGTATAAGCAAGGTACAACACTGGTGGCTCAGTGCGGCTATCATGCGCAATGCCTTGACAAAATTGACATGTGCCACTGATCATGACCACAATTTTATCCAAGTGACTTTAACTTCTACAAATTGTGGCACAAGTCAGCCACCGTCAGAGTGCCCAATCACAGTGCACATGTACTGTGCATGACCTTGCAGGTATAAGCAAGGTAGAATATTGGTGGCCCGCTGTGGCTATTGTGTACAATGTCTTGACAAAGTTGGCATGTGCCACTGACCATGACCACAAAGTTAACCAGGTGACTTTAACTTCTACGCATCGTAACACGAGTTAGCCGCAGTCAGAGTGTCCGATCACAGTGCACATGTACTATGCATGACCTTGCAGGTATATACAAGGTAAAAAACCGGTGTCTTGGTGTTGCTATTGTGCGCAATGCCTTGACAAAGTTGGCATGTGC
>SZWC01008380.1:36343-51180 GCA_023375785.1 Penium margaritaceum | reverse complement strand
GACGTTGCTGCTGCGGTATGGTGGATGTTGTGTTTTGGGATCAGGGATGAGGTAGGAACAGTGTCTCAGCATGGAGTCCGAAGGTGAAAGTGACCAGTGTAGTAGCTCATGAGACAATATGGCGGAGTCCTTGCAGCACAATCTTGTTGACTCGAGAAAAACAGTCTAGCGGACGCCATCCATGAGATAGGTGGACAGTCGTGCTCATTCTGACTTTGGAGAAAGAGGTGATGATCTTCTGCTGTCGTGGATGTAGTAGAGCAGATCTGATAGCTGGTGAGGTTGTTGGAGCCTTTGTTGAGGTGAGGCGTTTGTTAGACAGGTTACCAAGACAAAGACAAGATGGAGCTCGGAGGAGATCGCTGATGATGAAGTGTTGCTACTGTTGTGCAAGGGGATGCTGTTGCTGGAAGTGCGGAAGCTGATAATGCTGCTTCACCTTTTTAGTGAGGTGTAGTTGTACCAAACGGTGCCCATACACCGTTCAGTGATGCTGCCAGCACGGAGTCCGGTGCTGGGGGAGGCGGATAACTGCTGGATGCTGTGGGGGATGGAACTGCTCATGCTGTAATGACCGAGTGCTGCTTCTGGTGGTGGGGTACAGCTGGTTGCCGTGAGGAGCACCATTCCTCAGCTGTGTCCATACACACCTGATGGATGTCGTTTTCACGTGGGATGCTGGTGACGAGGACTGTTTGTGACTGGGAGATGATGTTCCCGCTGTTGCGGAGGTGGTTGCTGGTGAAGTCTGCTTCGGCGAGGCGTGTCATGTGTCAGAATATGTCAACAGCAGATGAACGAGTATGATTTGCTGAGGATCTTTCGCCATTCTCTGATACCATGTCAGTATTTTGGAGGAGGCCACATTCTCACTGATGAACTAGAGGATGGAGTCTGGTGCGTTCCCGAGGCGCGGGCGAGCTCGTGGGGCGAGCCGCAGCGCCAAAGCGCGTGCTACGTCCTACACTGTACCGCAGCAACACTCAGGCCAGCATTATGAAGTTGATATAAGAGATGGAATTTAGAAAACACGGCTGGTAGAAGATTGTCAGTACTTGGCGTGGACGCAGCACCAAAGGTACGGGCGCGATGAAGGAGGTAGGGGCCGCAGCGCAGTGAAGGCGGGCTGATGGTGATTGAGTAATAGAAAACCATAGCACTATGATGCGGATAAGCCAGCGGGGCGAGCCACAGCAACCATGTGTGGGCCGCGAGTGAGTGAAGACGAACGAGCGGAGCAGAACGCAGGAGAGTGTGAGGCTGTAGAGTCAGGAAACCCGGGCTCACCACACGGACAAATGGAGCAAGTGTGCCGCAGCCGGAAGGCAGGCAGATGCGATAATGAACGAAGAGGACGCCACAGCCACAAGGGCGGGCATGAACAGAAGCATTGACCGATGGAGGCAAGAAAGGTACGGGGACCTGATTGAACCACAAGGGTTAACGTAATACATGCAATTACAAGAGCGTTTATAGTAGTCCTGGTGCTAGTCCTAGCTAGGAGGTTTTTGGCTACAATGGGAGATGCGAGAGCAGAAGCCGCAGACGCGCTTGTGCTGTGGCAGCTGGTGATGCCTTTGGTTTTCCTGGAGCTTGTGGTACCACTTCGATGCGGACCCGCCAGTTCCGTTGTGTCGTCGGCATGCGGGGACCGGGCCGCGGTTGTTTTGCTTCGTTGGCGGGAGCAGCGGGTTTCACCGTCGGTCTCCAGTCACATCGGACGGCTCGGAAGGATTGTCCAATAAGGGCGCAATCACTAGAGGCGGGGACAACAAAGCTCATCTGGCCGTTGCCAAACCAGGCTGTTGAGCCCCCCGCAGTTGCAGGGATGCACCAGGCGGACGTGAACCAGGTTCCCTGGAATTTCCTCGGAAGGGACAATTGGACATTGTGGCCGTGTGGGATATTTGACAACAACCACCATGAGGATGCCCAGTGACATTGAGAATTATTTCCAACATATACAAGGTAAAACCTCGGTGGCTTGGTGTGGCTATTGTACGCAATGCCTTGACAAAATTGGCCTGTGCAACTGACCATGACCACAAAGTTCACCAAGTGACTTTAACGTCTAGGAGTCATCACATGAGGCAGCCACGGTCAGAGTGCCCAATCACAGTGCACATGTACTATGCATGACCTTGCAGGTATAAACAAGGTGAAAGACCGGTGACTTGGTGTGGCTATTGTGCGCAATGCTTTGACAAAGTTGGCATGTGCCACTGACCATGACCAAAAAGTACACCAAGTGACTTAAACTTCCACGAATTGTAACACGAGTCAGCCGCGGTCAGAGTGCCCAGTCACAGTGTACGTGTAATATGCATGACCTTGCAGGTATAAACAAGGTTAAAAACCGGTGGCTTGGTGTGGCTGATGTGCGCAATGCCTTCCGAAAGTTGGCATGTGCCACTTACCATGACCAAAAATGTATCCAAGTGACTTTAACATCTACGAATTGCAACACCAGTCAGTCACGGTCTGAGTGCCCAATCACAGTGCACATGTACTATGCATGCTCTTACAGAAGCAAATAAGGTAGAATACTGGTGGCTCGATGTGGCTATTGTGCGCAATGCCTTTACAAGTTTGGCCTGTGCAACTAACCATGACAACAAAAATAACAAAGGGACTTTAACTTCTAGGACTCATCACATGACTCAGCCACAGCGAGAGTGCCCAATCACAGTGCATGTGTGCTAGGCATAAACTTGCAGGTATAAACAAGGTTAAACACTGGTGGCTCCGTGCGGCTATTGTGCGTAATTTCTGGACAAAGTTGGCATGTGCCACTGACCATGACCACAATGTGTACCAAATGACTTTAACTTATATGAATCATCACATGAGTCAGCCACGGCGAGAGTGCCCAATCACAGTGCATGTGTGCTAGGCATAAACTTCCAGGTATAAACAAGGTACAATACTGGTGGCTCGGTGCGGCTATTGTGCGCAATGCCTTGACAAATTTGGCCTGTGCAACTAACCATGACCACAAAAATAACCAAGGGACTTTAACTTCCAGGAATCATCACATGAGTCAGCCACGGCGAGAGTGCCCAATCACAGTGCATGTGTGCTAGGCATAAACTTCCAGGTATAAACAAGGTACAATACTGGTGGCTCGGTGCGGCTATTGTGCGCAATGCCTTGACAAATTTGGCCTGTGCAACTAACCATGACCACAAAAATAACCAAGGGACTTTAACTTCCAGGAATCATCACATGAGTCAGCCACGGCGAGAGTGCCCAATCACAGTGCATAGTACTATGCATGGTATTGCATGTATAAACAAGGTAGAATATTGGTGGCTCGGTGTGGCTATTGTGCACAATGCCTTGACAAAGTTGGCATGTGCCACTGACCATGACCACAAAGTTTACCAAGTGACTTTAACGTCTACGAATTGTAACACGAGTCAGCCACGGTCAGAGTGCCCAATTACAGTGCACATGTACTATGCATGAAATTGCATGTATAAACAAGGTAAAAACCCGGTGACTCGGTGTGGCTATTGTGTACAATGCCTTGACAAAGTTGGCAAGTGCCACTGACCATGACCACAATGTGTACCAAATGACTTTAACTTATATGAATCATCACATGAGTCAGCCACAGTCAGATTATCCAATCACAGTGCACGTATACTATGCATGACCTTGCAGGTATGAACAAGGTAAAAAATTGGTGGCTTGGTGTGGCTATTGTGTGAAATGCCTCGACAAAGTTGGCATGTCCACTGACCATGACCACAAAGTGTACCAAGTGACTTTAACTTCTACGCATCGTAACACAACTCAGCCACGGTCAGAGTGCCCAATCACAGTGCATATATTCTATGCATGACCCTACAGGTATAAAAAAGTAAAAAAACCGGTGTCTTGGTATTGCTATTGTGCACAATGCCTTGACAAAGTTGGCATGTGCAACTGACCATGACCACAAATTTAACCAAGTACGATGAACTTCTACGAATTGTAACACAAGTCAGCCACGGTCAGAGTGCCCAATCACAGTGCACATGTACTATGCATGACCTTGCAGGTATAAAAAAGGTAGAATATTGGTGGCTCGGTGTGGCTATTGTGCACAACGCCTTGACAAAGTTGGCATGTGCCACTGACCATGCCCACAACGTTTACCAAGTGACTTTAACCTCTATGAATCATCACATGAGTCAGCCACAGTTAGTGTGCCCAGTCACAGTGCACGTGTACTATGCATGACCTTGCAGGCATAAAAAAGGTAACAATTTGGTGGCTTGGTGTAGCTATTGTGCAAAATGCATTGACAAAACTGGCACGTGCCACTGACCATGACCACAAAGTGTACCAAGTGACTTTGACTTCTACGCATCGTAACACGAGTCAGCCATGGTCAGAGTGCCCAGTCACAATGCAAATATTATATGCATGACCTTGCAAGTGTAAACAAGGTCAAACCCCGGTGGCTTGGTGAAGATATTATGGGCAATGCATTGACAAAGTTGGCCTGTGGAACTAACCATGACCACGAAGTGAACCAAGTCATTTTAAGTTTACGAATCATCACATCATCATCATCATCATCATCATCATCATCATCATCATCATCATCCAAGTACCTTAACCAGCTATGATTAATGACACGAGTCAGCAACGGTCATAGTGCCCAATCATAGTGCACGTGTAATATGCATGACGTTGCAGGTATGAACAAGGTAAAACCCCGGTGGCTTGGTGTGGCTTTTGTGCGCAATACCTTGACAAAGTTTGCATGTACAACTGACCATGACCACAAATTTATCCAATTACCTTAAACGTCTATGAATCATGACACGAGTCAGCCACGGTCAGCGTGCCCAATCACAGTGCATATGTACTATGCATGACCTTGCCGGTATGAACAGGGTATGAATCGGGTAGCTTGGCATGGCTATTGTGCGCAATGCTTTGACGAAGTTGGCCTGTGCCACTGACCATGACCACAATTTATCCAAGTACCTTAAACGGCTATTAATCATGACACGATTCAGCCACGGTCAGAGTGCCCAATCACAGTGCACGTTTGCTAGACATAAACTTGCAGGTTTAAACAATGTAAAAACCTGGTGGCTTGGCATGGCTATTGTGGGCAATGCCCTAAAAAACGTTGGCATGTGCCACTGACCATGACCACAAATTTATCCAAGTGACATTAACTTCTATGAATCATAACATGAGTAAACCATGGCCAGAGTGCCCAATCACAGTGCATGTGTAGTATGCATGACTTTGCAGGTATAACCAATGTAAAAACCCAGTGGCTTGGCATGGCTAGTGTGGGCAATGCCTTGGAAACGTTGGCATGTGCGACTGACCATAACCACAAAGTTATCAAAGTGACTTTAACTTCTACGAATTGTAACACGAGTCAGCCACGGTCAGAGTGCCCAATCACACTGCACGTGTGATATGCATGACCTTGCAGGTATAAACAAGGTAAAGAACCGGTGGCTTGGTTTGGCTATTGTGTGCAATGCCTTGACAAAGCTGGCCTGTGCAACTGACCATGATCACAAATGTATCCAAGTGACATTAACTTCTATTGATCCTAACACGAGTCAGCCACGGTCAGAGTGTCCAATCACAGTGTAGATGTACTAGGCATTATATTGCAAGTGCAAACAAGGTAGAATACTGGTGGCTCGGTGTGGCTATTTTGCACAATGTCTTGACAAAGTTGGCATGTACCACTGACTGTGACCACAAACGTATCCAAGTGTCTTTAACTTCTATGATTTGTAACACGAGTCAGCCACAGTAAGATGTCGGAATATGAATCTAACAGAGCACAAAACCAGCCCGAGAGAACTTCTCGATAAAGGTTTAGCTTCAGCCAGAACCACCTCGGTCAGCCCTCCTCACTAGCCGTTAATGGTCCTCGACCGACCAACGGACTTCCTACCGAGTCATCCTCTAAAAAGCGGAATCTCCGCAAGCGCGTCCGGCTAGCGCAGAAGAAGCCGTTGCTCATGCCTTTCCTTTGTCCTGCTGTATATATGGAGGATGTTCATTCCCTCCTCAATTAACCAGAACAGTTCTGCACATCCTGTTCCCTTCTGGTTCCGCGGCTTCGCCGCCATGTCCTCGCTCTGCTCTCACCCTGCCTTCGCCAACTTCGCCTGCCAGCTCTCGTCGCTTCATCACTTGTGACTCTTCGCTGACTCCTTGTACATCTCTCGCCTCACTCCCGTGCTCTCTCACTGCTCCCTGTCTACCTTGGAGCTCCAGTCTCTAACCTCTCTTGAGGCCCTGAGGTTGACTCCCAGGGACTTCTTTTGCCCTACCACTTGTGTAAGTCAGCTTGCCCGCTTCTCCATGTCTCCGTGCTTCTGCCTGCTTCTGCTCCTGCCGTCCCCGCTCATTATATTCCTCTGTCATGGTATCAGAGCATCAGGTAACATCACCTGGTGTCCCGTGACCGAGTCATCGCTCTGCCGCCACCTACGCCTCCCTCCTCAAAGCTACACGTCTCCGCCGCCGTTTCCGCCGCCCCGCGCCCCTCCGCTTCGTCAGCAGCTGACTTTAGCAGCATCGCTTAAAGTGCTCCTCGCGCTGACACAACGTCTTGTCATCCTAAGGAAGCCCTGCGCCTAGTCCGTGCCCGTGGCCTACAATTGGTGACTTGCCGTGCAGAACAGGCGCAAGCAGTACCCGAGCCGCCGCCCACCGTCAATTTCCGAGAAGCTTCCTGCCGCCTGCCATCTGCCACCTCGTGTCACCTCCGCCTCCACAAGCACCTTCTCTCTTCTCCTATCTCCTCATCAGCTTCATCTGCTCTATATGCCTCATCTCCTCGCCGCACCGCGCCGCGTCCTCACACCGCCCTCTCGCGTAGTTAGCAGCAGCAGTGGATCTCCCGCCGCTAGGATATCGGACACCACTAGTCTTCCTGCTCCCACTGCGAGCCAACTGGGGAACAAGTCGTCACTCTCCTGACAACCAAGCGGATCAGTGTCTCTGCTCGCCATACGACTTCCTCTGCTGCAACCGACTTCCTCTTGCTGCCAGGATATCGGACACCACCAGTCTTCCTGCCCGTCGGTCTCGGGCCAACTGGGGAACAAGCCGTCACTCTCCTGAAAGCAGAGACTTGGTTGTTGCGTGCCGCCTCCCTCCTTGCCATCCTCAGCCTCTACCGGTCCGCCAACAGTCGTTCTCTTGCTCATCCGCACCTACCTCTGTCGCGCTCAACCTCCTTCCTCAAGCATCAGTTTCAGCTGGCTTCCTCAAGCCGCCCTCTGCCATCTGCATTGTTTACGCCGTCTTCTCATCAGCTCATCCTCATCTGCCTCCTCGAGCCGCTCTCAGCCCTCATCCGCACCGCCTTCAGCATCCGCCGTCATCATCAGTGGCTATTGTGTGCAAAGCCTTGACAAAGTTGGCATGTGCCACTGACCATGACCACAAGTTTATCCGAGTGACTTTAACTTATACCAATTGTAACACGAGTTAGCCATGGTCAGAGTGCCCAATCACAGTGCACATGTACTATGCATGATCTTGCAGGAACAAACAAGGTAGAATACTGGTGGCTCGGTGTGGCCTTTGTGTGCAATACCTTGACAAAGTTGGCCTGTGCAACTAACCATGACCACAAAGATAACCAAGTGACTTTAACTTATATGAATCATCACATGAGTCAGCCACGGTCAGACTACCCAATCACAGTGCACGTGTGCTAGGCATAAACTTGTAGGTATAAACAAGGTCAAGCACTGGTGGCTCGGTGCGGCTTTTGTGTGCGATGCATTGACAAAGTTGGCATGTGCCACTGACCATGACCACAAACGTATCCAAGTGACTTTAACTTCTACGAATCGTAACACGAGTCAACCACGGTCAGAGTTAACACTCACAGTGCACATGTACTATGCATGACCTTGCTGGTATGAACAAGGTAAAAAACCTGTTCACCTAGCACGGCTATTATGTGCAATGCCTTGACAAGTTGGCCTGTGCCACTGACCATGACCACAAATTCATCCAAGTACCTTAAACAGCTATGAATCATGACACGAGTCAGCCACGTTCAGAGTGCCCAATCACAGTGCACGTGTACTAGGCATGTCCTTGCAGGTATAAGCAAGGTAGAATACTGGTGGCTCGGTGTGGCTATTGTGGATAATGCCTTGACAAAGTTGGCATGTGCCACTGACCATGATCACGAATTTGTCCAAGTGATTTTAACTTATAGGATTTGTAACACGAGTCAGCCACGGTCAGAGTGCCAAATCACAGTGCACATGTACTATGCATGATCTTGCAGGAACAAGCAAGGTAGAATACTGGTGGCTCGATGTGGCTATTGTGCGTAATCCCTTGACAAAGTTGGCATGTGCAACTGACCATGACCACAAATTTATCCAAGTACCTTTAATGTCTATGAATCATGACACGAGTCAGCCACAGTCAGAGTGCCCAATCACAGTGCACGTGTGCTAGGCATAAACTTGTAGGTATAAACAAGTGAGAACACTGGTGGCTCAGGTTTGCTATTGTGCGCGATGCCTTGACAAAGTTTGCATGTGCCACTGACCATGACCACAAACGTATCCACGTGACTTTAACTTCTACGAACTGTAACACGAGTCAGCCACGGTCAGAGTGCCCAATTACAATGCACGTGTACTATGCATGACGTTGCAGGTATAAGCTGTCAGTATTTTGGAGGAGGCCACATTCTCACTGATGAACTAGAGGATAGAGTCTGGTGCGTTCCTGAGGCGCGGGCAAGCTCGTGGGGCGAGCCGCAGCGCCAAAGCGCGGGCTACGTCCTAGGCTGTGCCGCAGCAACACTCGGGTCAGCATGATGGAGTTGACGTAAGAGATGGAATTTCGGAAACACGGCTGGTAGAATATTGTCAGTACTTGGAGTGGGCGCAGCACCGAAGGTGCGTGCGCAACGAAGGAGGTAGGGGCCGCAGCGTAGTGAAGGCGGGGCGATGATGATTGAGTAAGATAGGACCACGGCACTATGATGCGGGCCAGCCAGCGGGGCGAGCCACAGCAACCATGTGTGGGCCGCGAGTGAGTGGAGACAAACAAGCGGAGCGGAACGTAGGAGAGTGTGAGGCTGCAGAGTCAGGAAACCCGGGCTCACCACACTGACAAATGGAGCAAGTGTGCCGCAGCTGGAAGGCGGGCACATGCGATAATGAACGAAGAAGACGCCGCAGCCACAAGGGCGGGCATGAACAGAAGCATTGACCGATGGAGGCAAGAAAGGCACGGAGACCTGATTGAACCACAAGGGTTAACTTATTGCATGCAACTACAAGAACGTTTAAAGTAGTCCTAGTGCTTGTCCTAGCTATGAAGGGGCAACTGGACATTTTGGCCGTGTGGGATGTTTGACAACAAGGACCATGAGGATTCCCAGTGACATTGATAATTATTTCCAAGAGTCCCCCAGAATGTCACAATGTGATCAACATGAGGAGGAGTGAAGCAGTGGGACCAAAAAGGAAGACCGAGTAGTGGTGGATAGTATGCTGGGATGATGATGGGAGTTTGGACAGTGCCTTGGACTGAGGGTGACGGTGACACGTTGTAGTGATTCTGGAGTGCAAGAGACGGGGGAAATGAATCACACGAGAATAATATGACTTGTGAAATTGGAAGACTGTGAAGTGAGAGTCTATATGAGTCTTGGGGTGAAGAATCTCAGAGGCATTGGGGTAGTAAGAAGCAGTCCACTGGGGATTGAGAGTGGAGGTTAGCAAGGAAAGATGACACAAACGGAAATGACAAAAGATATGGAGATCTGGAATGAAGATGCATGACAAGGAGTGTATTGAACAAGGTGTTACTGCGACGAGAGTCCTCTGAGAGAAAGGAAGTGTGCAGGACAGGTGAGAGAAGAGAAAGCTGGGACACCAAGGTCAGGGAAGGCGTCAGGGATGAAGCGGCATCGTGGTTGCTTGTGGTGGTATGCATGCGGCGCTGAGAGGAGATGCAGGTTGAAGGCTGAGATGGGAGGTTGGTGCAAGAGCTGGACAGAGACGAGCATGTGATGACATGTGGTGATAGCTTGGTGTGTCTGAGATGCGCGTACTTGGAGTGTGACTCCTGATTGTGAGAGGTTGCTTGTGCTTGTGTGTGGTTGGAAGTGGTGATGGGTGACGGGGTGCTTCTTGGCATATCCAGGAAGCTAAAGGAGGTTGGATCATGTGAGAACCAAGGGTAGAGAGTACTGAGTGCAAAATGAGCTGGAAGGGTGCTCAGGCAGTGCTCAATGATTGTTTCAATCGTGCTGGTGATGGCATGGAAGACAGCAGATAGGAAAGAAGCAAGATACAGTGCACGAAGAAGGAAAGAGGAGGTAAACAGACCCAAGGCACAAGAAACCCAAAGGCAAAGGAGGGTGAGGTCATGGAGAAGAGCAGCAATGCTTTTGATGAACTGGAGGTTGATGGGAAGAGTGGTCAGGCCTTGGTGAATTCTGGTTGCTCATGTCACTTGAGAGTTCTGATGCCACGTGGAGAGGGTGGAGCAGCGTGCACATAGACAGAGAGGAGTAGGACTGATGCTCTGTCCAGAGAGAGGTACAAAGTGAAGACTGGTTAAACTGGCAGTGATGCCTTGGCCGACGAAGTGAAGACGTTGCTGTTGCGGTATGGTGGATGTTGTGTTTTGGGATCAGGGATGAGGTAGGAATAGTGTCTCAGCATGGAGTCTGAAGGTGAAAGTGACCAGTGTAGTAGCTCATGAGACAATATGGCGGAGTCCTTGCAGCACAATCTTGTTGACTCGAGAAAAACAGTCTAACGGACGCCATCCATGAGATAGGTGGATAGTCGTGCTCATTCTGACTTTGGAGAAAGAGGTGATGATCTTCTGCTGTTGTGGATGTAGTAGAGCAGATCTGATAGCTGGTGAGGTCGTTGGAGCCTTTGTTGATGCGAGGCGTTTGTTAGACAGGTTACCAAGACAAAGACAAGATGGAGCTCGGAGGAGATCGCTGATGATGAAGTGTTGCTACTGTTGTGCAAGGGGATGCTGTTGCTGGAAGTGCGGAAGCTGAGAATGCTGCTTCATTCTTTTAGTGAGGTGTAGTTGTACCAAACGGTGCCCATACACCGTTCAGTGATGCTGTCAGCACGGAGTCCGGTACTGATGGAGGCGGATAACTGCTGGATGCTGTGGGGGATGGAACTGCTGATGCTGTAATGACCGAGTGCTGCTTCCGCTGGTGTGGTACAACAGGTTTCCGTGAGGAGCACCGTTCCTCAGCTGTGTCCATACACACCTGACGGATGTCGTTTTCACGTGGGATGCTGGTGAGGAGGACTGTTTGTGATTGGGAGATGATGTTCCCGCTGTTGCGGAGGCGGTTGCTGGTGAAGTCTGCTTCGGCAAAGCGTGTCAGGCGTCAGAAGACGTCAAGGACAGATGAACGAGGATGATTTGCTGAGGATCTTTTGCCATTCTCTGATACCATGTCAGTATTTTGGACGAGGCCACATTCTCACTGATGAACTAGAGGATTGAGTCTGGTGCGTTCCCGAGGCGCGGGCGAGCTCGTGGGGCAAGCCGCAGCGCCAAAGCGCGTGCTATGTCCTACACTGTACCGCAGCAACACTCGGGTCAGCATGATGAAGTTGACATAAGAGGTGGAATTTAGAAAACACGGCTGGTAGAAGATTGTCAGTACTTGGCGTGGACGCAGCACCAAAGGTACGGGCGCGATGAAGGAGGTAGGGGCCGCAGCGCAGTGAAGGCGGGCTGATGATGATTGAGTAAGAGAAAACCATAGCACTATGATGCGGGTAAGCCAGCGGGGCGAGCCACAGCAACCATGTGTGGGCCGCAAGTGAGTGAAGACGAACGAGCGGAGCAGAACGCAGGAGAGTGTGAGGCCGTAGAGTCAGGAAACCCGGGCTCACCACACTGACAAATGGAGCAAGTCTGCCGCAGCCGGAAGGCAGGCAGATGCGATAATGAACGAAGAGGACGCCGCAGCCACAAGGGCGGGCATGAACAGAAGCATTGACTGATGGAGGCAAGAAAGGTACGGGGACCTGGTTGAACCACAAGGGTTAACTTAATACATGCAATTACAATAGCGTTTATAGCAGTCCTGGTGCTAGTCCTAGCTAGGAGTTTTTTGGCTACAATGGGAGATGCGAGAGCAGAAGCCGCAGACGCGCTTGTGCTGTGGCAGCTGGTGATGCCTTTGGTTTTCCTGGAGCTTGTGGTACCACTTTGAGACGGACCCGCCAGTCCCGTTGTGTTGTCGGCATGCGGGGACCGGGCCGCGGTTGTTTCGCTTCGTTGGCGGGAGCTGCAGGACTCACCATCGGTCTCCGGTCACATCGGACGGCTCGGAAGGATTGTCCGATGAGGGCGCAATCACTAGAGGTGGGGACAGCGAAGCTCATCTGGCCGTTGCCAAACCAGGCTGTTGAGCCCCCCGCGGTTGCAGGGATGCACCAGGCGGACGTGAACCAGGTTCCCTGGAATTTCCTCGGAAGGGACAATTGGACATTGTGGCCGTGTGGGATATTTGACAACAACAACCATGAGGATGCCCAGTGACATTGAAAATTATTTCCAACATATACAAGGTAAAATCCCGGTGGCTTGGTGTGGCTATTGTGCGCAATGCCTTGACAAAATTGGCCTGTGCAACTGACCATGACCACAAAGTTCACCAAGTGACTTTAACGTCTATGAGTCATCACATGAGGCAGCCACGGTCAGAGTGCCCAAAAACAGTGCACGTGTACTATGCATGACCTTGCAGGTATAAACAAGGTGAAAAACCGGTGACTTGGTGTGGCTATTGTGCGCAATGCTTTGACAAAGTTGGCATGTGCCACTGACCATGACCAAAAAGTATACCAAGTGACTTAAACTTCCACGAAGTGTAACACGAGTCAGCCGCGGTCAGAGTGCCCAGTCACAGTGTACGTGTAATATGCATGACCTTGCAGGTATGAACAAGGTAAAAAACGGGTGGCTTGGTGTGGTTATTGTGCGCAATGCCTTCACAAAAATGGCATGTGCCACTGACCATGACCAAAAATGTATCCAAGTGACTTTAACATATACGAATTGCAACACCAGTCAGCCACGGTCAGAGTGCCCAATCACAGTGCACATGTACTATGCATGCTCTTACAGGTGCAAATAAGGTAGAATACTGGTGGCTCGATGTGGCTATTGTGCGCAATGCCTTGACAAATTTGGCCTGTGCAACTAACCATGACCACAAAAATGACCAAGGGACTTTAACTTCTAAGAATCATCACATGAGTCAGCCACAGCCAGAGTGCCCAATCACAGTGCATGTGTGATAGGCATAAACTTGCAGGTATAAACAAGGTTAAACACTGGTGGCTCGGTGCGGCTATTGTGCGTAATTTCTTGAAAAAGTTGGCATGTGCCACTGACCATGACCACAAAGTTTACCACGTACCTTAAACGGCTATGAATCATAACACGAGTCAGCCACGGTCAGAGTGTCCGATGACAGTGCAGATATACTGGGCATGATCTTGCAGGTGCAAACAAGGTAGAATACTGGTGGCTCGGTGTGGCTATTGTGCGCAATGCCTTGACAAAGTTGGTGTGTGCCACTGACCATGACCACAAATGTATCCAAGTGACTTTTACTTCTATTGATCATAACACAAGTCAGCCGCGGTCAGAGTGTCCAATCACAGTGCAGATGTACTAGGCATGATCTTGCAGGTGCAAACAAGGTACAGTACTGGTGGCTTGGTGTTGCTATTGTGCGCAATGCCTTGACAAAGGTGGCATGTGCCACTGACCATGGCCACAAAGTTTACCACGTGAGTTTAACTTCTACGAATCGTAACACAAGTCAGCCACGGTCGGAGTGCCCAATCACAGTGCACATGCACTATGCATGACCTTGCTGGTACAAACAAGGTAAAAACCCGGCTGGCTTGGTGTGGCTATTGTGTGTAATGCATTGACAAAGTTGGCACGTGCAACTGACCATGACCACAAAGTAAACCAAGTAATTTTAACTCCTACAAATTGTAACACGAGTCAGCCGCGGTTAGAGTGCCCAATCACAGTGCAAATGTACTATGCATGACATTGGAGGTATAAACAAGGTAGAATATTGGTGGTTCGGTGTGGCTATTGTGCACAATGCCTTGACAAAGTTGGCATGTGCGACTGACCATGACCACAAAGTTTACCAAGTGACTTTAACGTTTATGAATTGTAACATGAGTCAGCCACGGTCAGAGTGCCCAATTACAGTGCACATGTACTATGCATGACATTGCATGTATAAACAAGGTAAAAACCCGGTGACTCGGTGTGGCTATTGTGCACAATGCCTTGACAAAGTTGGCATGTGCCACTGACCATGACCACAAAGTGTACCACGTGACTTTAACTTATATGAATCATCACATGAGTCAGCCAGAGTCAGAGTATCCAATCACAGTGCACGTATACTATGCATGACCTTGCAGGTATAAACAAGGTAAAACATTGGTGGCTTGGTGTGGCTATTGTGTGCAATGACTCGACAAAATTGGCATGTGCCACTAACCATGACCACAAAGTGTACCAAGTGACTTTAACTTCTACGCATCGTAACACGAGTCAGCCACGGTCAGAGTGCCCAATCACAGTGCATATGTTGTATGAATGACCCTGCAGGTATAAAAAAAGTTAAAAAACCGGTGTCTTGGTGTGGCTATTGTGCACAATGCCTTGACGAAGTTGGCATGTGCAACTGACCATGACCACAAATTTAACCAAGTACGATGAACTTCTACGAATTGCAACACAAGTCAGCCACGGTCAGAGTGCCCAATCACAGTGCA
>SZWC01008380.1:18579-36274 GCA_023375785.1 Penium margaritaceum | reverse complement strand
ACTTCTACGCATCGTAACACGAGTCAGCCATGGTCAGAGTGCCCAATCACAATGCAAATCTAATATGCATGACCTTGCAAGTGTAAACAAGGTCAAAACCCGGTGGCTTGGTGAAGATATTGTGGGCAATGCATTGACAAAGTTGGCCTGTGAAACTAACCATGACCACAAAGTGAACCAAGTCATTTGAAATATATGAATCATCACATCATCATCATCATCATCATCATCATCCAAGTACCTTAACCAGCTATGATTAATGACACGAGTCAGCAATGGTCGTAGTGCCCAATCATAGTGCACGTGTAATATGCGTGACGTTGCAGGTATAAACAAGGTAAAAACCCGATGGCTTGGTGTGGCTTTTGTGCGCAATGCCTTGACAAAGTTTGCATGTGCAACTGACGATGACCACAAATTTATCCAATTACCTTAAACGTCTATGAATCATGACACGAGTCAGCCACGGTCAGCGTGCCCAATCACAGTGCATATGTACTATGCATGACCTTGCTGGTATGAACAGGGTATGAACCGTGTAGCTTGGCATGGCTATTGTGCGCAATGCTTTGACGAAGTTGGCCTGTGCCACTGACCATAACCACAATTTATCCAAGTACCTTAAATGGCTATGAATCATGAAACGATTCAGCCACGGTCAGAGTGCCCAATCACAGTGCACATGTACTATGCATGATCTTGCAGGAACAAGCAAGGTAGAATACTGGTGGCTCGATGTGGNCCCTAAAAAACGTTGGCATGTGCCACTGACCATGACCACAAGTTTATCCAAGTGACATTAACTTCTATGAATCATAACATGAGTCAACCACGGTCAGAGTGCCCAATCACAGTGCACGTGTAGTATGCATGACCTTGCAGGTATAACCAATGTAAAAACCCAGTGGCTTGGCATGGCTATTGTGGGCAATGCCTTGAAAACGTAAGCATGTGCGACAGACCATTACCACAAATTTATCAAAATGACTTTAAATTATACGAACTGTAACACGAGTCAGCCACGGTCAGAGTGCCCAGTCACACTGCACGTGTGATATGCATGACCTTGCAGGTATAAACAAGGTAAAGAACCGGTGGCTTTGTTTGGCTTTTGTGTGCAATGCCTTGGCAAAGTTGGCCTGTGCAACTGACCATGACCACAAATGTATCCAAGTGACATTAACTTCTATTGATCATAACACGAGTCAGCCATGGTCAGAGTGTCCAAACACCAGTGTTGACCTTGGGCCATCGGACATCGACGCCCATCGATGCCCATCGGTCCATCGACGGACCTGTGTTCAGGGACATCGATGTGACCTCACACGTAGGTGCCTAAAATGGCCACCAAAGCCTAGAAAAGAGTGGTCATGAACACCACAGTTAAATTTCTCTCACTTTAAGCATGCCATACTTTCATGCCTTAGTCATAATTTGCAATGTGTCCTGCCTTTGCACAAAACACACCTTCAGACAGCTTGCATTGTACCATTATCAATGAACTGTTGTTGGTTGCATTGTACTACATTAGATGCAACAGAGACGGCCAAACATTCCATGACTACAGTGGAAGGGAGCAGGGATGGAAAATGAAGACAATGTATTAATTGGCATTTGAAAACATCATGGCCATTTTGCAGGGAACATGTCATGCACTAGTAGTTGCTGCTACAACTTCTACTTCTTCGTAGCCTGCTTGCACTTTGCAGCCTTGCTTGCTGCAGCAATTGCTGCTACTGCAGAGCGTTTGACTGCTGCTGCTTTAGCTGCTGCAGTTGGTGCTTTTCCTCTTCCTACAGCAGCACTGGCAGGGCCCACCCTGGATGCTCCAGTGGATGCCCCTCTGCGTGTTGGTGATGCTGTAGCATCCATCACATCTGCCCGTGATCCTGGTGTTTCACCAGCAACACTGGCAGCTGCATCACCCTCCTCACCCTCCTCACCTTCCTCTCCTTCCTGTCCACCTTCACCCCTTTCTCCTGCTCTCTCATCTCCCTTGACAGCTGCATTAGCCTCCTTCTCTCCTCCATCACATTGCTCACTTTCGGCACCCTCGTCCAGGTTCTCTTCCCCCTCACCCTTGTCCTCCTCATTGCCCATCCCCTGTTCCCCAGGAGCATTCTTGGCTGCTGGCTTCTCTTGTGCACGGACACGGACAGGCCGTGCATGTTAAAGTCCTGGCATGTCTGTCATGACACGAACCAACGCCATCACTTCTACAACATCATCTTCTACCTTTGCTGCCTCTTCCTCCTCATCTTCTCCCTCCTCCTCATCATCACTCTCCATGTCTTCCTCCGACTCACTGAGAACCCCCTCTTCTTCCACGATGTCACCATCGTCCTCACTTCCAACTGGTTCTCCTTCTTCTGCCTCTACTATTGCTTCTACTTCTGCTGCTGCTGCTGCCACAAGCCCCCCTGCTGCCTTCCTCCCAATGCGCCCATACTGCTTCCGCAGTCCCACGTTGCACCGTACCAGTAGCTCTGGTGTCTCCACTTTCTGCCTGTTGCGCCTGGCAGTGTGGATGAGCTCGTGCGTGGACAAAAACACGTTCGCATTCAGATGATGAGCATGGCTGTGACAACACCTTCACTGCAAGATCCCTTAGCACAGGTAGGTGGCACATGTAATTGACATGCCACTCCACCCCAGACATTGTACCACACTACACCTCGGCAACCGCAGAGATTGCCTTTGCATTCCTCCGAGGAGTGACCATATGATCACTCACCACCATCGTCTGTGCCTTCTGGAAAGCCCCTACCTCCTTCATCACCTGATCCTGCTTGTCATCCGGCACCAAGGCCTCAACCACCGTCTGCCACGCCGACAAGGTGTTGCTGTCCTTAGAGAGGTCATTGCCGAGATGCTCCGGGTGGAGCCGGCGAGCTGCAGCATACAAGGGACAAGACATGTCCCTAGACCAACGGGTCTCCAACCTGCCCAGCACAAAGTTCACATGACTCTCCGCCACCCTTCTCGGCTTCCTGCCCTTTTTCACAGACAACGACTTCAGCTGCTCATCACAATCCAACAACCCCTCATAGATCTCACCAGCACCCCCACGAGGCTTGTCAGTAACCTTGAGTACGACAGTCAGTGGCTGTAGTAGGTCCTTCAGTTGACGCACCTGCAGCCAGAAGACCCTTCTCCTGATGAAACGTCTCACCTCCCGCTTCCTAGACCGAAATGAAGCATCCCTGTGCAAACCAATCGTCTTCCAAACATCCAAGCCCACGAATGTCTCGAGCTCATCCCGCAGCTCCAGCAGTCTCTCCACCATGGAGAAGACCGAGGCAAAGCGGGTATCACAGCGTACTTTCAATACCTTCCCTCCCGTCTTCTCCTTCAGCCACGTCCGGGGCATAGCATTGTTCCTGAAAAAGGCCACAATCTTCTCATACTGCCCAATCACACTTGATCCCCAAGCCGACTTGCCCACATCCTTCATGATCAGGTCGATGTTCTGCGCACAGCATCCCTGGAAAAACAGTCGAGGAAACTTCACCCTCAGGTCAGCAAAAGATTTTTTGTTCACAGAAGCGTTGTCGCAGATGACAGAAACTACCTTCTCCTCCCCAACAATCTCAATTGCAGCCTCAATCATGCTTGCAACATGGTCTGCGTCTCTGGTCAGTCCACTTGCATCACGGGATAAGAGGTGGACAGAACCCATGGCGTTGACAGCCATGGCATTGTAGATCGGTCTGACCTGTCGGTCAGACCACTCATCCACAGCTAGACTACAGCCGTATGTACTCCAACCCTGCTTCAGAGGAGCATCTAGCTCCTCCAGTTCCTTGTCTAGTTTTGGAAGCAGGACATCCACTACGGTGGACCTAGCAGGCAGCCAAAAAGCAGCGGTGGTCTTCTTTGCATTTTTCACAACCTCCATGAGCACGGCCTCACGGCAAAAAGAGATGGGTTGGACAGCAATGGCCATCAGCTTGACAATGCTAAGATGGCAGCGTTCATTGTTTGACCGGTCGGAGTGCTGTACCATGGTTGTCTGCCGGAAGGAGGCCGCTTTGTTGATGTCAAACAAGGGAACCTCACCCTGTAGCCTTGTTGTTGCCGGCTGCCTCTGCTGCTGCTGACCATTCGCTGCTTCATCGTCACTGTCTGGCTCCAGAGTCAAGCCACCCACCGCTGCCTGCTCCGCCTGCTGTTGCTTCTCCTAGAGTTTGATCCACTACACCGCCTTGTCCTTTGTGCCCCACTCCTTCCCCTCTCCCTTGTACAAACTGACGTTGACCGGCTACCAGCCAGCAGGGGGCGGGCAGCGCTCCATGCCCAGGACATCTCGGCACTGGGGCGGGGGATGCGGGCACTTGCCGACGTTGGGGTTGTTGCCTGCAAAGTGACCACGGATGCGGTCACATGTCCCACTGCCTTTCTTCCCACATGAGCCGCAATGCCAGCCCGGATTCTTGGCTTCTGTGGAACACGGCTCAGTGTGCTTGCTGAGCTCTTTGGTGAGGATATCACCACTGAGTGGTTTCTTCTTTGGTGGGTTCCACTTGGCCACATCGAACTGGCTTGATGCTGCAGAGACATTGGCAGAGCTCCCTGCCTGAGAGCCCATGCTGGACGGCCTCAACAGTTGGCCGGTGACGGCTAACTGTCAAGGCCGATATCGACGAGAAAGGAGGCGTGTAACTGCCTCCTCTCTGTTGCGCTCTCCATTCGAACCGACAGTCACCGCGACGGCGACAGAGGTCAGGTGGAATCGACAAAGGGCTCGGTTTGACACAACCCTTAGATCGACGGTTTCGATCGAAAGGATCGAAACCGTCGATCCTCCAATGCATCCCACGGCTACGATATCCTCGGAGGAGGATATTGACTGGTGACGAGGTAATGCATGTAGCCATGAAATGGCTATATGTGTTGACGTGTTGCCAGGTTGGTAAAATGCATGGCTGTTATTGGGACGTAGCATATCTCTTAGCCTGTGGACACCATGGATGTTGATGTTATTTGCCATGTGGAGATGCCACATGGCATGCCCATCAGGGCTACTATGCCACATGGCAGGTACACATGTTGAGGACGATACAGTTGTATGAGGATGTGAAAAAAAAATATTTTTCCAAAAAAAAATGGCCGAGACTCGAACTCATCGTCGTTGGGATTTTCCGGTAATTCAGGGGTCCCCTGGTGTCTGAGGGGCCGCTGGGTCTCTCGGTCAGCCTGGAGTGCGTGCTGGGTTCCCATCGGCATCGATGGGACATCGATGCGGATCGATGTCCCGATGCCGATGGAGGGGCCCTCTATCGAACAACGAGGACAACTATGCCAAACACAGTGCAGATGTACTAGGCATGATATTGCAGGTGAGAACAAGGTAGAATACTGGTGGCTTGGTGTGGCTATTGTGCACAATGTCTTGACAAAGTTGGCATGTGCCACTGACTGTGACCACAAACGCATCCAAGTGTCTTTAATTTCTACGATTTGTAACACGAGTCAGCCACAGTAAGATGCCGGAATATGAATCTGACAGAGCACAAAACCAGCCCGAGAGAAATTCTCAACAAAAGGTTCAGCTTCGGCCGGAACCACCTCGGTCAGCACTCCTCACTAGCCGTTAATGGTCCTCGACCGACCAACAGACTTCCTACCGAGTCATCCCCTAATAAGCGGAGTCGCCGCAAGCGCGTCTGGCTAGCGCAGAAGAAGCCGTTGCTCATGCCTTTCCTCTGTCCTGCTGTATATATGGAGGATGTTCATTCCCTCCTCAATTAACCAGAACAGTTCTGCACATCCTGTTCTCTTTTGGTTCCGCGGCTTCGCCGCCGTGTCCTCACTCTGCTCTTACACTGCCTTCGCCAACTTCGCCTGCCAGCTCTCGTCGCTTCATCACTCGTGACTCTTGGCTCACTCCTTGTACATCTCTCACCTCACTCCCGTGCTCTCTCACTGCTCCCTGTCTACCTTGGAGCTCCAGTCTCTAACCTCTCTCGAGGCCCTGAGGTTGACTCCCGGGGACTTCTTTTGCCCTACCATTTGAATAAGTCTGCTTGTCCGCTTCTCCATGTCTCCGTGCTTCTGCCTGCTTTTGCTCTTGCCGTCCCTGCTCATTACATTCCTCTGACATGGTATCGGAGCATCAGGTAACATGACCTGGTGTCCCGTGACGGAGTCATCGCTCTGCCGCCACCTACGCCTCCCTCCTCAAAGCTACACGTCTCCGCCGCCGTTTCCGCCACCCCGCGCCCCTCCGCTTTGTCAGCAGCTGACTTGAGCAGCATCACTTAAAGTGGTCCTCGCGCTAACACAACGTCTTGTCATCCTACGGAAGTGGCTGACTCGTGTTATGACCAATAGAAATAAAAGTCACTTGGATACATTTGTGGTCATGGTCAGTGGCACATGCCAACTTTGTCAAGGCATTGCGCACAATAGCCACACCGAGCCACCAGTATTCTACCTTGTTTATACCTGTAAGGTCATGCCTAGTGTATCTGCACGGTGATTGGACATTATGACCGTGGCTGACTCGTGTTATGATTCATAGCCATTTGAGGTACTTGGTAAACTTTCTGGTCATGGTCAGTGGCACATGCCAACTTTGTCAAGGCATTGCGCACAATGGCCGTGCCAAGCCACCGGTTGTTTACCTTGTATAAACCTGCAGGGTCATGCATATTATATGTATACTATGATTGAGCACTTTGATTGTAGCTTACTCGTGTTATCATTAATATAATTATAAGATACTTGGATACATTTTTGGTCATGGTCAGTGGCACATGCCAACTTTGTCAAGGCATTACGCACAATAGTCATACCGTTACCAGTATTTTACCTTGTTTGTACCTGCAAGGTCATGCCTAGTATGTCTGCACTGTGATTGGACACTCTGAACATGGCAGTGTTAAGATGCATAGCCGTTTAAGGTACTTGGTAGACTTTGTGGTGATGGTCACTGGCACATGTCAGCTTTGTAAAGGCATTGCGCACAGTAGCCGTGCCAAGCCACCGGTGTTTGACCTTGTTTATACCTGCAAGGTCATGCCTAGTACATTTAAACTGTGATTGGGCACTCTGACTGTGGCAGACCCGTGTTACGATTCGTATAAGTTAAAGTCACTTGGTAAACATTGTGGTCATGGTCAGTGGCACATGCCAACTTTGTCAAGGCATTACGCACAATAGCCACACCGAGCCACCCGTATTCTCCCGTGTTTGCACCTGCAAGATCATGCCTAGTACATGTGCACTGTGATTGGACACTCTCATCGTGGCTGACTCGTGTTATGATCAGTAGAAGTAAAAGTCACTTGGATACATTTGTGGGCATGGTCACTGGCACATGCCAACTTTGTCAAGATATTGCGCACAATAACCACACCGCGCCACCAGTAGTCTACCTTTATTATACATACAAGGTCATGCCCAGCATATTGGCACTATGATTGGACACTCTGACCGTGGCTGACTTGTGTTATGATTCATAGCCGTTTATGGTACTTGTTAAACTTTGTGGTCATGGTCAGTGGCACATGCAAACTTTGTGAAGGCATTGCATACAATAGCCGTGCCAAGCCACCAGGTTTTTACCTTCTTTATACCTGCAAGGTCATGCATATTAGATGTGCAATGTCATTGGGCACTCTGACCGTGGCTGACTCGTGTTACAATTCGTAGAAGTTAAAGTCACTTGGTAAACTATGTGGTCATGGTCAGTGGCACATGCCAACTTTGTCAAGGCATTGCGCACAATAGCCACACCGAGCCACCAGTATTGTACCTTGTCTGCACCTGCAAAATCATGCTTAGTACATCTACACTGTGATTAGACACTCTGACCGTGGCTGACTTGTGTTATGATCAGCAGAAGTAAATGTCACTTGGATACATTTGTGGTCATGGTCAGTGGTACATGCCAACTTTGTCAAGGCATTGCGCACAATAGCCACACCGAGCCACCAGTATTCTACCTTGTTTGTACCTGCAAGATCATGCCCATTAGATCTGAATTGTGATTGGACACTCTGACCATGGCTGAATCGTGTTATGATTCATAGGCGTTCAAGGTACTTGGTAAACATTGGGGTCATGGTCAGTGGCACATGCCAACTTTGTCAAGGCATTGCGCACAATAGCCACACCGTGCCAGCATTATTCTACCTTGTCTGAACCTGCAAGATCATGCCTAGTACATCTGCACTGTGATTGGACACTCTGACCATGGCTGACTTGTGTTATGATCAATAGAAGTAAAAGTCACTCGGATACATTTGTGGTCATTGTCAGTGGCACATGCCAAGTTTGCATTGGCATTGCGCACAATATCCACACCGAGCCACCAGTATTATACCTTGTTTGCATCTGCAAGATCATGCCTAGTACATATGCACTGTGATTGGACACTCTAACCGTGGCTTTTTGTGTTATGGTCAATAGAAGTAAAAGTCACATGGATAAACTTGTGGTCATGGTCAGTGGCACATGCCAACTTTGTCAAGGCATTGCACACAATAGCCAAACCAAGCCACATGTATTCTACCTTGTTTATACCTGTAAGGTCATGCCCAGTACATCTGCACTGTGACTGGACACTCTGACTGTGGCTGACTCGTGTTATGATTCATATCTGTCTAAGGTACTTGGTAAACTTGTGGTCATGGTCAGTTGCACATGCCAACTTTGTCAAGGCATTGCGCACAATAGCCGTGCTAAGCTACCGGTATTTACCTTGTTTATACCGGCAAGATCATGCATATAAGATGTGTTCTGTGATTGGACACTCTGACCATGGCTGACTCGTGTTACGATTCGTAGAAGTTAAAGTCACTCGGTAAACGTTGTGGTCATGGTCAGTGGCACATGCCGCCTTTGTCTAGGCATTGCGCACCATAGCCACACCGAGCCACCAGTTTTCTATCTTGTTTGTACCTGTAAGATCATGCCTAGTACATCTGCACTTTCATTGGACCCTCTGACCGTGACTGACTCGTGTTATGATCAATAGAAGTAGAATTCACTTGGATATATTTGTGGTCATGGTCAGTAACACATGCCAACTTTGTCAATGCATTGCACACAATAGCCACACCGAGCCACCCGTATTCTACCTTGCTTATACCAGCAAGGCCATGCCCAGTACATCTGCACTGTGACTGGACAATCTGACAGTGGCTGACTCGTGTTATGATTCATAGCTGTCTAAGGTACTTGGTAAACTTTGTGGTCATTGTCAGTGGCACATGCCAACTTTGTCAACGTATTGAGCACAATAGCCGTGCCAAGCCACCGGCTTTTTACCTTGTTTGTACCTGTAAGGTCATGCTTAGTACATCTGAACTCTGATTGGGCACTATGACTGTGGCTGACCCGTGTTACGATTTGTAGAAGTTAAAGTCACTTGGTAAACTTTGTGGTCATGGTCAGTGGCACATGCCAACTTTGTCAAAGCATTGCGCACAATAGCCACACCGAGCCACCAGTATTCTACCTTTTTTGAACCTGTAAGATCATGCCTAGTACATCTGCATTGTGATTGGACACTCTGACCGTGGCCGGCTCATGTTATGATTCATATCCGTTTAAGGTACTTGGTAAACATTGTGGTCATGGTCAGTGGCATGTGCCAACTTTGTCAAGGCAGTTCGCACAACAGCCGTGCCAAGCCAGCAGTTTTTTACCTTGTTTATACCTATAAGGTCATGCATATTAGATGTGCAATGTGATTGGACACTCTTACCGTGGCTGACTCGTGTTACAATTCGTAGGAATTAAAGTCACGTGGTAAAGTTTGTGGTCATTTTCAGTGGCACATGCTAAATTTGTCAAGGCATTGCACACAATAGCCACACCGAGCCACCACTATTCTACCTTGTTTGCACCTGGAAGATCATGCCTAGTACATCTGCACTGTGATTGGAGACTCTGACCGTGGCTGACTCGTGTTATGATCAATAGAAGTAAAAGTCACTAGGATACATTTGTGGTCATGGTCAGTGGCACATGCTAACTATGTCAAGGCATTGCGCACAATAGCCACACCGAGCCACCAGTATTCTAACTTGTTTGTACCTGCAATGTCATGCCCATTATATCTGCACTGTGATTGGACACTCTGACCGTGACTGAATCATGTTATGATTCATAGCCGTTTAAGGTACTTGGAAAACTTTGTGGTCATGGTCAGTGGCACATGCCAACTTTGTCAAGACATTGACACAATAGCCACACCAAACCACCAGTATTCTACCTTGTTTTCACCTGTAAGATCATGCCTAGTACATTTGCACTGTGATAGGACACTCTGGTCGTGGCTGACTTGTGTTATGAAAAGTAGAAGTAAAAGTCACTTAGATACACTTGTGGTCATGGTCAGTGGCACATGCCAACTTTGTCAAGGCATTGCGCACAATACCCACACCGTTACCAGTATTTTACCTTGCTTGTACCTACAAGGTCATGCCCAGTATACCTGCACTATGATTGGACACTCTGACCATGGCAGTATTAATATGCATAGCCGTTTAAGGTACTTGGTAGACTTTGTGGTCATGGTCTGTGGCACATGTCAACTTTGTAAATGCATTGTGCACAGTATCCGTGCCAAGTCACCAGTTTGTGACCTTCTTTATACCTGCAAGGTCATGCCTAGTACATCTGAACTGTGATTGGGCACTCTGACTGCGGCTGACTCGTGTTACGATTCGTATAAGTTAAAGTCACTTGGTAAACATTGTGGTCATGGTCAGTGGCACATGCCAACTTTGTCAAGGCATTACGCACAATAGCCACACCGAGCCACCAGTATTTTACCTTGTTTGTACCTGTAAGATCATGCCTAGTACATCTGCACTGTGATTGGACACTCTCACCGTGGCTGACTTGTGTTATGATCACTAGAAGTAAAAGTCACTTGGATACATTTGTGGGCATGGTCTGTGGCACATGCCAACTTTGTCAAGACATTGCGCACAATAGCCACACATAGCCACCAGTATTCTACCTTGATTATACATGCAAGGTCATGCCTAGTATATTGGCACTGTGATTGGACACTCAGACCGTGGCTAACCTGTGTTATGGTTCATAACCGTTTATGGAACATGTTAAACTTTGTGGTCATGGTCAGTGGCACATGCCAACTTTGTGAAGGCATTGCATACAATAGCCGTGCCAAGCCACCGGGTTTTTGCCTTCTTTATACCTGCAAGGTCATGCATATTAGATGTGCAATGTCATTGGGCACTCTGACCATGGCTGACTCGTGTTACAATTTGTAGAAGTTAAAGTCACTTGGTAAACTACGTGGTCATGGTAAGTGGCACATGCCAACTTTGTCAAGGCATTGCGCACAATAGACACACCGAGCCAGCAGAAGTCTACCTTGTTTGCACCTGCAAGATCATGCTTAGAACATATGCACTGTGATTAGACACTCTGACCGTGGCTGACTTGTGTTATGAGCTGTGGAAGTAAATGTCACTTGGATATATTTGTGGTCATGGTCAGTGGCACATGCCAACATTGTCAGGGCATTGCGCACAATAGTCACACCATTACCGGTATTCTACCTTGTTTGTACCTGCAAGGTCATTCCCAGTAAACTTGTACTATGATTGGACACACTTGTCAGGAATTTGAGAGGGGAAGAGTGCGACACGGGAAGGCTCGTGGCGCTGCTTGACACAAGCTATGAGTTGAGCATGTTGGCAGTAACAAGTTCCGGAGGTGAGCGATGCAAGACAGGCAGTTGACCGAGGATGGAAGCGATGGCAGCTGCGAGAGTGATGAAGGAAAATGATTGATTGATAGAATAGCGGACGCAATCATACATTGATCTAAGCTACCTTAAAGTAGTGTTTCTTGGCTTCGCTAGGACCCCTGTGAGGTGGAAGCGCTAGTTCGTGTTTTTTGAGGGACGTGTTGCGATGGTTTCACCGGAGCGCAATTCGTCGGGTTCCTCCGAGACTCTTGGTTGTGCGTATCCGTTGAGATTCATGCGGCTCTTTTGTTGTTGGTGTTTGGATGTGCTCCGGTCTTCGCGCTGGTTTCTCTTCTTTTATTTCTGATACCTCCCGTTAAGGGAAACCAACATGGAAGCCTCGGGTGTCTCTGGTCCTGAGACCTAGAAGATATACCAAGGGCGCATGTTGCGCCTGGTCTAGGACTTTTGTGAAGATGTCAGCCCTGTTGGCCTTTGAGGCTACATGCTAAACCAAGATTTCTTTTGCCTGCACCTTCTCCCTAATGAAGAAGTAGCGCAGCTCAATGTGCTTGGTTTGTCCATAAGGGTGCACACCGGGTAAGATTCCCGGATCTCAGGTTGGATCCTGATCCCCGGTTCCGGATCCTAGGATGGATTTGGATCCCCGGATCCAATAAAATATCCCCAGATCCTATGGATCCCCGAATCTTTTCCGGATCCTATAGGCTGAGCAAGGACAATGCCTTACATTTTTTACTCCCAACAGCCTTTTCCCCTCTTTTTCATGTGGTTAAAAGATCCCCGGATCCCGGATCTAATCTTGATCAAGGATCCGGATCCCCGGATCCGGATCCGGATCCGGATTCCCGGATATGATCCCCGGATCCTAGGATTTGGTGTGCAGCCTTATTTGTCCATGGTAGACTGGATTCTCTGTGAGGGCGATGGTGCTTCGATTGTCACACCATAGGACTGGGAGTGGTTGCGGATATCCAAGGTCTTGTAGCAGGTGTTTTAACCAATGGCTTCTTGGGCAGCCATGGTACCTGCATAAAGTTCTGCTTCGCAGGATGAAAGCAAAACAGTAAAGGACCTGGTGGATCGCCAGCTGAACAGTCCAGAGCCAAGGTGAAAGCCGTATCCTTGTGACAATTTTCGGTTGGCTTCATGATCTGCCCAGGAGGAGTCGCTGTATCCTTCCAATGTTATCGGCTGAGTTCCTCCCAGCTCAAGCTAGAAGGAGGCAGTCTCACCTAGGTACCTCAGGACTCGCTTAGCTGCCTTCCAGTACTGGTCACTGTGGTTTCCGTCTCCAACGTATCGTGACAGAACACTGAGAGGGAAGGCAAGGTCAGGGCGAGTGCAGACCATAGCATACATCAGTGATCCCACCAGTTTAGGATAGGGTTTTGGAGAAGGTGATGAGATTGTGTATGCTGGCGAGGTGAGCTTGTGGTCCACTGTCATGGGGGTTGGAGCTCTGTTGCTGTTCTCAAGCCCAAAATGCTTCAGGAGTAAGGCAATGTAGGGTTCTTGGGACAGAGTGATGAGTCGCTTCTCTCGATCCCTCTTGATATCAATTCCAAGATAATGGGTTAGTTCTCCAAGATCTTTCATGGTAAAACGCCTCAGGAGTGTTTGCTTCAGATCCTGGAGAGCACCGGGTTTTTTGGAGATGAGAGCAAGATCGTCCACATACAACAGAATGTAGGTCTGTTCATCTGGTTGGGAGCGGAGGAACAGGCTGGGAGCAGCAGTGGAAACTGTGAGTCCCAGGTCAAGGAGAGTTGCTCGGAGTTTCGCATGCCATTCTCGAGGAGACTGTTTGAGCCCATGGACTGGGCGATGCAGCTTCCAAACAGTGTTGGGCTGGTCTGGTGTGTAGCCTTCCGGGCACGCCAGGTAGATGGTTTTGTTCATATCTCCTTGAAGAAAGGCTGTGGACACGTCCATGGCATGTAGTTCCATGTGTTTAGTGGGTGCAATGTGTAGGAGGACTCGTAGGGTGGTCAGCTTGGCAGTGGGTGAGAAGGTACCAAAGAAGTCCACGCCACATCGCTGTGAGAACCCCTTTGCCACATAGCGAGCTTTGAATTCTGGTGGTTTCCCCAAATGAGTCTTGAAATGGAAGACCCATTTTCCTGCGACCACATTGGTGTAGGCTGGTCGAGGTACATCTGTGTAGGTGGAGGTGGCCTTGAAGGAGGCCAGTTCATTGGCAACGGCGACTTGCCATTGGTCTGCTTGGGGCCCATTTACAGCTTCTGTATATGTGCTGGGGGTGGCAATGGGAGCTGTGGTAATGGTGGTGCTGAGTAGAGGAAGGCGAGGATAACGTCGTCGTCGAGGATTCATCGGAGGATTTGGTCGTCAACGAGAGTTGAGGTTGTCTCCAGCTGTAATCCACGAGGGCAGGAAGGAGGTTAGAAGAAGCTCCACCTGACGATCTTCCTGGATGTCAAGGTCTCCATCTGTGTCGGTCAGGGTGATGAGCGAGGCTGCAGTTCTGTTTCTGGTAGACCGTCGGAGCACTGGTTTTGCTGTAGGTGTCATTATAGGGACTGATGCCCCAGATGCTGTGGCCGCTGTATTTTCTTCTGTGTCTGCTGTTGTTGTTGTTGGTGCTGGTGTTGCTTCGGCTGGAGGAGGGGCTACTGCTACTGAGGGAAGTGGTCGTCCGAATGTTGGCAGATGTTCTGAGACGGTTTCAATGTCGTCATAAGGAGTGAGAGGAGTGAGTGGTGGCAATGTTGTTGGTCGTGGTTGTGTGGATGTATGTGTAGGAGAGAGGGTTGGTGGAGTGGACGCTGTTGGAGGAGTTGCTGGTGTGGCAGGAGTGACTGCTGGAGGTAAGGTAGCCGGAGTTGTGGGTACTGCAGCTCGTTCTGGAAAGAGGGTCCAGGTGAGAGGAGTAGTGGAGATTGGCGCCAATTGCCAGAAGAATGGGAGTAATTTCATCGAAATGGACATCTATGCTGCAGGTTTATTGATTGAGGTCGAGCTCGTAGAATAAGTACCCAGGGGAGTTGAGGGCAAATCCCACAAACATACGGCACGAGGCTTGTGGCCCAATTTTGGAGAGATGCGCTTGAGCTCTGTCAGTTTTGTTCAGTAGGACGTAGGATGTTGAGCCCCAGACTCAAAGTTTGGAGACAGCTGGCTTGTATCCCAGCCAAAGGTCTGATGGGGTGACGTCTGGAAGATGCTTGGCTCGATAGTAGTTGTGTACCCGGGTGGCATAGCAGAGTGCATAGGTCCAGAAGGTTTCTGGTGCTCCAGCATGCACAAGTAGGGTGTGCGTGAGAGCGAACAGGACACCATTCCATCTTTCTGCCACTCCGTTCTGCTCAGGAGCTTCTGGGACACTCGTCTCATGCCCAATGCCGTGTTTTGCCAGGAATGAACGGAGCTCATGAGATAGGAATTCGCCACCTCTGTATGTCCAGATTTTGCCAATGGACCGGTTGAGGCGGCTCATTTGATACTTTGACCACTTGATGAAAGCAGGCTTGGGATCGGCTTTAGACTTGAGAGGAATTGTGGCGCCGAAGCAAGAGTGGTCATCCACAATAGTAAGGAAGTACTCATAGCCATGAAGGGATGTGGGACGAATTGGTCCCACAAGATCCATGTAGAGGACGTCGAGAGGTCTTGCTGCTCGAGCGGCTCGTGGAGGATGTGGGGAAGCTTTTAACTTCCCAAGACTGTAGGCAGTGCAAGGTGGTCCTGCAAGATGAGTTTGTGGGAAGAGCAGTGGCAGGCCTTTTACCATATATTTGGCCAGAAGACGGAGAAGTGCGTTGAAACTTGGATGACTAAGGCGATGATGATGCAGGAGTAGAAGATGTGAGAGGCTGCGACAGTCACAGGTGGAGGGTTGAGTGTCAGCTTCAACAGAAAATATTGCTGTTGTGCGAGGAATCTGCAGTCGATAGACGTTGTTGCAAACTGTGAAGGTTGCCAGCGGTTTGTTATCAGATGTCGTCAGTTGGGCTTCTGGACCATAGGCGAGGAAGAAGATGTTTACGCCTTCCTTTTGGAGTTGATGAACAGAGAGGAGATTGTGTCGTAGGTGAGGGATATGGTAACCCTGGATCTGTCCACATGGTGTTGCCGGAGATGTGAGAGTAGGGGAGTAGCGACAGAGTGATGTCATGCCTTTGGTAGCACCGGTGATGGTTACTCGTGTTGCCAGTGGTGTGGTGACGTCAGCATCTTTGAGAGCATGAATGACACACCCTGAGTCGAGAACTTGTTCAATATAGAGGGAGTCAGATGTTGCAAGAAGAGTCAGTGGGGGCAGTTCTCCATCTTGAATGGAAACCTGTGCGACATCGATAATGGAGGACTTTGGTGCGGAGTCATTGCCCGTATTGATATTGTTCGGTGCGGCGCGAGGTAGAAGGAGGCAAACAACCACAGTTGCCACTGTGAAGAAGATCACTGGAATCATGGTGGCCTGTCGACCAGGGCTGGAAACATAGTGCTCTGATACCATGTCAGGATTTTGAGAGGGGAAGAGTGCGACACGGGAAGGCTCGTGGTGCTGCTTGACACAAGTTATGAGTTGAGCAGGTTGGCAGTAACAAGTTCTAGAGGTGAGCGATGCGAGACAGGCAGTTGACCGATGATGGAAGCGATGGCAGCTGCGAGAGTGATGAAGGAAAATGACTGATTGATAGAATAGCGGAAGTAATTGTATATTGATCTAAGCTACCTTGAAGTAGTGTTGCTTGGCTTTGCTAGGACCCCTGCGAGGTGGAAACGCTAGTTCGTGTTCTTCGAGGGACGTGTTGCAATGGTTTCGCCGGAGCGGAATTCGTCGGGTTCCTCCGAGACTTCAGGATATGATGGTGTCGGTGCACGACTCTTAGTTGTCCGTATCCGATGAGATTCATGCGGCTCTTTTGTTGTTGGTGTTCGGATGTGCTCCGGTCTTCGCGCTGGTTTCTCTTCTTTAATTTCTGACAACACTGACCGTGGCTGACTCGTGTTAAGATTCATAGCCGTTAAAGGTACTTGGTAGACTTTGTGGTCATGGTCAGAGGCACATGCCAACTTTGTCAAGGTATTGCGCACAGTAGCCGTGCCAAGCCACCGGTTATTTACCTTGTTTGTACCTGCAAGGTCATGCCCAGTATATTTGAACTGTGATTGGACACTCTCACTGTGGCTGACTCGTGTTACGATTCGTATAAGTTTAAGTCACTTGGTAAACATTGTGGTCATGGTAAGTGGCACGTGCCAACTTTGTCAAGGCATTACGCACAATAGCCACACCGAGCCACATGTATTCTACCTAGTTTGCACTTGCAAGATCAAGCATAGTACATCTGCACTGTGATTGCATACTCAGACCGTGGCTGACTTGTGTTATGATTCATAGCCGTTTAAGGTACTTGGTAAACTTTGTGGTCATGGTCAGTGGCACATGCCAACTTTGTCAAGGCATTGCGCAAAATAGCCGTGCCAAGCCACCGGTTTTGTACCTTGTTTATACCTGTAAGGTAATGCATATTAGATGTGCACTGTGATTGGGCACTCTGACCGTGGCTGACTCGTGTTACGATTCGTAGAAGTTCAAGTCACGTGGTGAACTTTGTGGTCATGGTCAGTGGCACATGCCAACTTTGTCAAGGCATTGCACACAATAGCCACACCAAGCCACCAGTATTCTACCTTGTTTGCACTTGCAAGATCATGCCTAGTACATCTGCACTGTGATTGGAGACTCTGACCGTGGCTGACTCGTGTTATGATCAATAGAAGTAAAAGTCACTTGGATACATTTGTGGTCATGGTCAGTGGCACATGCCAACTTTGTCAAGGCATTGCGCACAATAACCACACCAAGCCACCAGTATTCTACATTGATTATACCTGCAAGGTCATGCCCAGTACATCTACACTGGGATTGGACACTCTGACTGTGGCTGACTCGTGTTATGATTCATAGCCGTTTAAGGTACTTGGTAAACTTGGTGGTCATGGTCAGTGGCACATGCCAACTTTGTC